>JARQOD010003829.1:0-60708 GCA_033576555.1 Oophaga sylvatica | reverse complement strand
AGGGGGGTTTTTTTTTTTTTTTTTGGGGGGGTGGGGGGGGGGTGGGGGGGGGGGGGGGGGGGGTTTGGGGGTTTTTTTTTTGGGGGGGTTTTTTTTTTGGGTGGGGGTTTTTTTTTTGGGGGGGGGGGGTGGGGGGGGGGGTTTTTTTTGGGGGGGGGGGGGTTTTTGGGGGGGGGTTTTTTTTGGGGGGTGGGGGGGGTTTGTGGGGGGGGGGGGGGGGGGGGGTTTTTTTTGGGGGGGGGGGGGGGGGGGGGGGGGGGGGGTTTTTTTTGGGGGTTTTTTTTGGGGGGGGGGGGGGGGGGGGGGGGGGGGGGTTTGGGTTTTTGGGGGGGGGGGGTTTTTTTTATTGGGGGGGGGGGGGGGGGGGAAGGGGGGGGGGTTTTTTGGGGGGGGGGGGGGGGTTGGGGTTTTGGGGGGGGGGGGGGGGGGGGGGGGGGTGGGGGGGGGGAGGGGGGGGGTTTTTTTTTTGGGTTTGGGGGGGGGGGGTGTTTTTTTTTTTTGGGGGTGGGGGGGGGTTTTTTGGGGGGGGGGGGGGGGGGGGGGGGGGTTTTTTTTTTTTTTTTTTTTTTTGGGGAGTGGGGTGAGATATGGTTTATATTGTTTTGTTATGGATTGTAGGTGGGTGGGTTTTTATTTTTATGGTGAAGTGTTTGTGTGGGGGAGGTGGTTATTTTTTATTGTGTATATTTTGTTTTGTTAATGTTTTTTGTTTAGGTGTTGGAATTTTTAATGTACATATTTATTATTTTTTTAATTTCTTTATATTATTTTTTATTATCTCATATTATACGTGTGGTTTGTTTTTTCTATAAATTGTATTTTATTTTTTTACATTTTTTTTTTATTTTTTTTTTATTGTTAGCGTTATTTTTGTGTTTTTTGATTTTTTTTTTTTTTTTTGATAGTGTTATTTTATTTGTTAGTATTTTTATTTCTGTATTTGATGTTTTTTGTTCATTATTATTTAGTTTATACTTTGATTTTATTATTTTATATTAAATATTTTTATATTTTTTTTTTTTCATTTTTGATTTTTTAATTTTTTAGTTATTATTTTTGTTTTTTAATTAAGATATTTTATTGTTTTATTTTTTTTTTTTTTTTTTATATATGGTATGTTTTTGATGAAGTATTTTTTTTTTTTTTTTGTTTTTTTTTTTTTTGTTAGTTGTTTAGTGTTTTATATTGATATATTGTTTATATTTTCGTTGGTATTTGGAGTGGAGTGATTGTGATGTGATTTATTTTGTTGTCGTTATATATTATGTGTTATTTTTGTTTGATATTTATTTTGTTTTAGGTATTTTATTTTTTATCTTTTGATTTTTTTTATATAGTACTTGTGTTGTTTTGGGTTTTGATTTGGTGTTATTTGTTATTTTTTGTATTTTATCCTGTATAGAGTGTTGTGTGGTGGATGGGGTTTGTGGGGGGGTGGGTGTTGGGTTGGTTGGTGTGTTTATTTTTTAGTTTTTTATTTTATTTTTTGTATTATAATGGAGATAGGATGTTTTACTTAGTTTATTGATGTGTGTTATTGTTAGTTGGAGGGTTTGGGTTTGTTTAGATTTGTGTAGGGATTTTTTATACGGGTATGGTATATTAGCTGTATTATATTGATTTATTTTTTGTATTTGGGAGGGTGGTGTGGTGTGGGGGGGGAGTGTGGTAGGAGGGTTGTTGTGGGGTGGGTGTGATGGTGGGGAGGGGAGTGGTGGGGGGGGTGTTGGGTTATGTTTTTGGGTGGGCGTGGTGGGAGAGCTGGTGTCGAATGTGCAAGGGAGGTGGTTGGCGGGGGTGTGGGGGGGGGTGGTGGGGGGGGGTGTGGGGGGTTAGGCCCCCATCCGTGGGGGATGGGTGTGTGCGTGGTGTGGGTTCACCCGTGGGGGGGAGGGGGCGGGGTGTGAGCGTGGGGAGGGGGGGGGTGGGTTCGGGGGTGTGTGGGGGGGGTAAGGGAGGGTGGGATGGAGTGAGAAGTGGCGGGTGTTGTGAAGGTTCGGTGTTTGTTAGATGTGGAAGGAGGGTTTGGAGCAGGGGTGGGTTTGAGTGGTGGGGTGGAGAGGTAGCGTGAGTGAGAGTGTAAGTTGTGTTTGGGTTCTGTCGTGTGGTGGGGGTGGTGGTGGGGGTATTGTGGGTGAGGTGAGTGTTGTGGGGATGATGGGGCGGGGATATGTAGGGGGGAATGGGGGGTGGGTGTGGGTGAGCTGCGTAGTGGGATAGGGGGAGTGCGTTTGGATCTCGTAGAGGGGTGGGGATGTAGGAGTGGTGGTGGTGGTGGGAGAGATGGGTTGTAGTGTGGGGGGATGAGATGGGGAATGTGGTGGGGGTTGGGTTTTGGGAGGGGTGGGTGGGGACGTGTGAGTGTTTGTGAGAGGTGGGGGGGGGGCTGGTTTGGATTGGGCTTGAATGAGTGTTTTGTGGGATTGTTGTAAGTTGGGAGGTGGGGGGGTGGGGGAGGGGGGGTTGTTGGGGGTGGAGGGGGTGGTTGGGGGAGGAGGCGTGCTTGGGGGGATGGTGGTGTTGGGTGGGGGGGTTAGGGGGTGGGAGTGTGTGGGTGATGGTTGAGAACCGTAGGGAGGGGTTGTGGTAGGGAGGAGGTTGAGGGGGGGGGGTGAGTGATGAGGGGGTCAGGTGTGGATGTGTTGAGGGTGAGTGTAGGGAGTGGTTAGGGGAGTGGGGGGGGTGTGACGATGGGGGGTGAGGTGATATAGGTGGCTGTCGGTGGAGGGGGGGGGTGTTGGGGGGAGGTGTGAGGTGTATGTTTATTGATACTTTGATTTAGTAGGGGCGGGATGGGAAGTTTGATAGGGTGGGTGGGGGGGTGGTGGTGGGGATTGGTGGGGAGGTGGAGTGGGTGGGAATGGTCTGGTGGGGGGGTGTTAGGGGGGAGGGTTGGAGGGGGGAGTGGGTTTAGGGGGGGAAGGATAGTGAGGATGGGGAGTGGTGGGGGGCTGGGGTTAGTGGGGTTTGGGGGGGGGGGAGGTTGGTGTGTGCATGAGGGGGGTGGGGGAAGGGGGTGAGGTGATGGGTTGGGAGGTTGTGGGGTGGGGGGGTGTTAAGGGGATGTTGGTGATAGATGATTGGTGTGGGTGTGTGGGTTGGTTGGGATAGGGCTGTTAGAAGTGGTGATGAGGGAGGTATGTGGTGAGGAGGCTAGGGGGGGTGTTGGATGGGGGTGTGTGTGTGGTTGTGGGGGGGGGTGGTGGATAGAGTGGGGGGTGGGGTGATATGGGTGGATGGTTAGGGGGTAGGGAGAGGGTATGTGTGTGGTGTGAGTGCTTGCTTTGGATTGGGTGGTCGGAGGAGGTGAGGGGGGTATTGTGGTGTGCGCGGTGAGGGGTAGGGGTGGAGTGTTGAAGGGTGGGGTTGGGCGTAGTGGGGGATGGTGTTTGTGTTAGTGGGGTTGAGTGTAGCGTCGTAGAAGGATGGTGGGATGATGTGGGGGGGTAGGTGTATATTGTTGGGTGTGAGGGGGGGGATGGTGAGGGGTAATGCACGGGGTATGTGAGTGGGTGTGTGGGGTGGTGTGTGGAGGTTGTATGGTGGAGAGGCGGAGTGATATAGAAGGCGCGGGCTGGGGGGTGGGGTGGCATTTGGTGAGGGCTCGATGAGGTGGGATTGGTAGGTTGGTGTCGGGGGGGATGTGAGGCGCGGCGTAGGTGTGTTGGTGGTTGGTAGTCTAGGTTGTGCGTGTGGGTTGGCGGTGGTAGGGTGTGGGGAGGGGAGGGAGAAGGAGGGATGAGTTGGGGTGGGTAGTGGGGAGGGTGGTGATGTGTAGGGGTTTGTGTGTCGTGTAGAGTTAGTATTGGGGGTTTAGTATGGATATGATGGTTGATGGGAGGCTGGGTTATTTATGTGTTGGAGGGGTGGAGATATGGGTTCGGGGTAGTGAGGGGGTGTACGATGGGTGTGGGACGTATGTGATGGTGGTGATGTGGGGGGGGCGTTAGGGGGGTGAGCGGGTAAGGGGGTTGAGGTTGGTGGAGAGGTTGGGTGGTGGGTGGGTGGGTGGGGGTTTGTGGTGTGTAGAGTGGTAAGGGTTGGTGAGTGTGGTGGGGGGCGGGGAGTGGGAGGGGGGTTTTGTGGGGTTGTGGGTGGGGGGTGAGGGTGGGGGGGGGTGTGGTAGTGGGTATGGTTATGGGGGTGGGGATGGGGTGTGAGTGCTAGGGGGTGGGGGAGGAGGGGGGTTGGTGGCTGGTTTGTCGGGAGTGTGCGTGTGGGACGGTATGTTTGGGGGGGGGTGGTTGTCGATTGAGGTGTGTATGGTTGTGGAGATGAAGGGGGAGTGTGGGTGTGAGGGGGTGGGGGAGGGTAGAGTGTTGGGTGGGGAGGGGGATGTGAGGGGGTTTGGTGCGGGTGGAGGGAGGTGGGTTGGGGGTGGCGTGTTTGTTATGTGGGGGTGGGAGAGTGTAGGCTGGGGAGGGGAGAGTAGGGGGTAGGGTAGCGGGGGTTGCGGGGAGGGGGGGGGGGGGTGTTGTGTGTGTGTGTGGTGTGTGGGGTTTGGGGAGGTTGGGGGATGTTGAGGGGGGGTTGAGGTATGAAGGAGGGGGTGTGGGGGTGATGTAAGTGCAGGGGGGGGGGTATGATGGTAGAGTGGGGTGTATGGGGTGATGGGTGTTGTGGTGGTAGCTTGGATGGGGGGTGGGGGTGGAGGAGTGGGGGGGGTAGGTGTAGGAGGGCGGTGGGAGATACAGTGTTGCGTTGGAGGGCTGGGGTGAGGAGTGAGGGGGGGGTTGGGGGTGGGGTGGGTGTGGGGGTTGGTGGGGGTTGGGGGGGGGGTGGTGGGTGATGAGTGATGGAGGAGGGGTGGAGCTGCTTGTGGAGAGTTTGTGGGGAGTCGTGCGTGGAGTGGGTGGGTGGGGTGTTGCCGTAGGGGGAGAGAGGTATGAGTTGAGCTTCGGTGGAGGGGGAGGGTGTGGTGGTAGGGGGTGGGGGAGTGTGAGTGGGGCGTGGTAATTAATGGGAGGGGTTGATGAGGTGGTGGTATGGGGGTGTGGGTTGGACTGGGGTGTAGTTGTTGGGCGAGTAAGAGTTGGTAGCTTGGGGGAGGGGGGGGTGGTTGGAGGGATGGGGGTGGGTGGTGATGATGGGGTTTGGTGGATGGTAGGGTAGATTGGGTGTTGGTCGGGTTTGGGTGTTGGATCTGGTGTGGGGGTGGGTGTGGGAGAGAGGAGGTGGTGTGGTGGTTAGGGTGTGGTGGGTGGGTGAGGTGTGGGGAGAGGGATGAGGAGGTCGAGAGGAGGGGGTTGGGTGGTAGGATGGGGAAAGGGTTGGTGGGTTGGGTGGAGGGTAAGTGTGGGGGGGGTGAGATGTTTAGTGAGATGGGTTGTTAATGGGGCTGGGGGGAGGTAGAAGTTGTGTGTGGATGGTCGAGGGGGGTGGGTGGAGGGGGGAGGGGAGAGGAGGTGGTGAGGGTAGCTGGGGGGAGTTGGGTGATGGAGTCTGTTAGGTGTTGGGAGGGGGGGATTGGTGTTTTGTGAGGGTGGGGTGTGGGTTGGTGTGTGGGAGTTGTGGGTAGTTGGTTCGTGGGGGGTGGGTGGGGTTGAGAGGTGTGGTGGGGGAGTGATGTAGATGTAGTGTGCGTGAGGGATAGTGGCGGCTGGTGTAGGGTGGTGGAAGTGGGAGGGGTAGGGGGTGTGATGATTGTGTAATTGTGGGGGTTTCTGTGGTGGATGTGTGGGGGTGGGGGGAGGGGTGAGGAGAGGGTGTGAGTCGTGGAGAGGATGCTGGAGGGTGGTGGGGATGTGGTGGTAGGGGAGGGGAGGTGATTGGAGTGTCGAGAAGGGATGGGTGGGGGGGGTGAGGATGGGTGTATGGGGTGGAGTATGTGGGGGGGAGGTTGATGGTGGGGGGGTTGGTGTAGGTGTTGTGATGGGGTAGTGGGGGATGAGGTAGATGTGCGTGTGTGGTGGAGTATGGGTGGAGGGAGAGGGGTGGAGGTGGATAGGGGGTTGGAGAGATTGTGGAGTGTGTTGAGCTAGTGGAGGGGGGGGTGAGGGCTGTGGAAGTTGGGGGAGTGGCGCGGGTTGGTGTTGGTGGGTTGGGTTGTGTGAGGTGGTGTTGGAGATTTGTGGGAGTGGAGTGGGGTGGGGGTGTGTTAGGTATGGTAGGTGTTAGTTGTGAGTAGCGGGGGGGGGAGTGCTTTAGTGGGCGTTAGACTCATGATTTAGTTGTTTTTGTTAGTGTGGCGGAGGTGAGATTTGAGTGAGTGGTGTTGGGTGGAAGGTATGCAGGGTGGATCTTTGGGAGGAGGGTATGGGGTAGGAAGGGTGGTGTTGGTGTGAGTTGGGAGTTTATTTGTGATAGAGGTGGGGTTTAAGTGTGACAGTGAGGAGGAGTGAAGTGGTTAGAGTGGGGTGGTGGGGTTAGGGTGGTTTGCGGGGTGATGGTGGCTAGTGGGGGTAAGGTGGTGGTGTGGGTGGGTAGGGATGGGTGTGGGTGGCGTAAAGGTTGTGTTGGGGTGGTTGGGTGGGAGTAGGGAGGGGTGGGTGTGGGGAGGAGGGGTTTTAGGGCGGGGGGTGGGGGGGGGTGGGGGGTTGTGGTGTGTGGGGGGGGGTGGGGTGCCGGGGGGGGGAGGGGGGGGAGTGGTTGCGGGATCTGGGGGGGGGGGGGGGTGGGGTGTAGGGGGGGCGTGGGGGGGGGGGGGGTGAGGGGGGTGGGTGAGGGGTGGGGTGTGGAGGAGGGGGGGTGGGGGGCTGGGAGTTGGAGTGGGTTTGGTTTTGGGGTTGGGGTAGGGGGTGGGGGGTGGCGGGGTTGGGGTGTTGGGTTTTGTGGGGGGGGGGGGTGGGGGGGTGGGGGGGAGGGGGGGGGGGGGTGAGGGGGGGGGAGTGGTTGGGGGTGGTGGGTTTTTGAAGTTTAGGGGGGGGGGGGTGGGTGGGGGTTGGTGGGGGGGGGGTGGGGTTGGGGGGGGGGGTGGGGGGGGGGAGGGTGGTGAGGGGGGGGGTTTAGGGGGTGGGGGTGGGGGGTGGATGGGGGGGGGGGGAGTTGGGGGGTGGGGGATGGGGGGGTGTTTGTATAAAGTAGGTGGGTGTTGTGGGTGAGCTGTGTAGGGGGGTGTTGAGTTGTGGGAGGGAGGTGGGTTTGTTGGTGTGTTTTTGTGTTTTATGATATTTTATTTTTTTTTTAAATATTTTTTTTTTTATTTTTTTTTTTTTTTTATTTTTTATGTTTTTTTTTGTTTTATAAATATTATTTTATTTTTTTGTTTATTTTTATTTTTTTATTTTTTTTTCTTTTTTTTTTATTTATATTATTTTTATTTTTATTATTTTTTTTTATTTAAATATTTTTTTTTTTTATTTGTTTTTTTTTTTAAATTTTTTTTTTTTTATTATTTTTTTATTTTTTTTATATTTTTTGTATTTTTTTTTATTTTAGTTATTTTTTTTTTATATTTTATTTTTATTATTATTTTTTAATTTTTTTTTTTTTATTTTATTTTTTTTTTTTTATTTTTTTTTTTTATTTATTATTTTTATTTTTTTTTTTTATTTATTTATATTTTATTAATATTTTTATTTATTCTTTAATTTTTTTATTTTATTTTATTTTTTTTTTATTTATTATTTTAATTTTATTATTAATTATATTTATATTTTTTTTTTATCTTTTTTTTTTTTATTTTATATTATTTTTCTTTATTATTTTTTTTAATTATTATTATTATTTATTATAATATTTACAAATTTATTATTTAATTTATTTTTTTTTTTTTTATTTTTTTTTAAATTTTTTTTTTATTTTTTTTTTTTTTTAAAATTTTTTTTTTAAAATTTTTTAAATTTAAAAAACTTTTTCCCTAAATAATATTTAAAAATTTTTTTTTTTAAAATTTTAAATTTTAATATTTAATTATTTTTATTTTTTATTTATTCAAAAAAATTTTATAATTAATTTTTTTTAATTAAAATTTTTCCTTTTTTAAAAAAAATTATTTAAATTTTAAAATTTTTATTTTTAAATTTTTTTTTAAAAAAAATAAATAATTATTTAAAAAAAATTTTATTAAAAATTTAAAATTAAAAATTTTTTAAATAAAATATTAAAAAATTCTCTGTCCTCATCTAAAACCATAAAAACATTAATAGGGGGAAAAGGGATGTGCCCCAACATCCTCCTCCGGGGCTTCTTGTCCCCTTCTCATCATGACATTAAAAAGGGGGAAAAAGTATTTCCCCAACATCCCCTCGGGTTCTATTCCCATCTACACATAGACTTTTAATTTTTGGGAGAAAGTTTGTGCCCCCACATCCCCTCCGGGGCTCTCTGTCCTCATCTACATCCATAGACATTAATATGAGAAAGTATTTTGCCCCCACATCCACCTCCGGGGCTTCTCTGTCCTCATCTTAACATCATAGAATTAATATGGAGAAAGTATGTGCCCCCACTCCTCCCCCGGGGGCTTCTCTGTCCTCATCTTACATTCATAGACATTAATATGGGGAAAGTATGTGCCCCCCACATCCACCTCCGGGGCTTCTCTGTCCTCATCTACATCCATAGACATTAATATGGGAAAGTATGTACCCCCCACATCCACCTCCGGGGGCTTCTCTGTCCTCATCTACATCCATAGATATTAATATGGAGAAAGTATGTGCCCCCACATCTTCCTCCGGGGCTTCTCTGTCCTCATCTACATCATAGACATTAATATGGAGAAAGTATGTGCCCCCCACATCCTTCTCCGGGGGCTTCTCTGTCTCATCTACATCCATAGACATTAATATGGAGAAAGTATGTGCCCCCCACATCCACCTCCGGGGCTTCTCTGTCCTTATCTACATCCATAGACATTAATATGGGGAAAGTATGTGCCCCCCACATCCTCTCCGGGGCTTCTCTGTCCTCATCTACATCCATAGACATTAATATGGAGAAAGTATGTGCCCCCACATCCTCCTCCGGGGGCTTCTCTGTCCTCATCTACATTCATAGACATTAATATGGGGAAAGCATGTGCCCCCCACATCCACCTCTGGGGGCTTCTTGTCCTCATCTACATCCATAGACATTAATATGGAGAAAGTATGTGCCCCCCACATCCTCCTCCGGGGCTTCTCTGTCCTCATCTACATCCATAGACATTAATATGGAGAAAGTATGTGCCCCCCACATCCCCTCCGGGGATTCTCTGACCTATCTACTCCATAGACATTAATATGGAGAAAGTATGTGCCCCCCACATCCTCCTCGGGGCTTCTCTGTCCTCATCTACATCCATAGACATTAATATGGAGAAAGTATGTGCCCCCCACATCCTCCTCCGGGGCTTCTCTGTCCTATCTACATCCATAGACATTAATATGGGAAAGTATGTGCCCCCCACACTCCTCGGGGCTTCTCTGTCCTTATTCTACTCCATAGACATTAATATGGGGAAAGTATGTGCCCCCACATCCTCCTCGGGGGCTTCTCTGTACTTATTACATCCATAGACATTAATATGGGGAAAGTATGTGCCCCCCACATCCACCTCTGGGGGTTCTCTGTCCTCATCTACATCCATAGACATTAATATGGAGAAAGTATGTGCCCCCCACATCCTCCTCCGGGGGCTTCTCTGTCCATCATCTACATTCATAGACATTAATATGGGAAAGTATGTGCCCCCCACTCCACCTCTGGGGGCTTCTCTGTCCTCATCTACATCCATAGACATTAATATGGAGAAAGTATGTGCCCCCACATCCTCCTCCGGGGGATTCTCTGACCTTATCTACATCCATAGACATTAATATGGAGAAAGTATGTGCCCCCCACATCCTCCTCCGGGGCTTCTCTGTCCTATCTACATCCATAGACATTAATATGGAGAAAGTATGTGCCCCCACATCCTCCTCCGGGGCTTCTCTGTCCTTATCTACATCCATAGACATTAATATGGGGAAAGTATGTGCCCCCCACATCCTCCTCCGGGGGCTTCTCTGCCCCTTATCTACATATCACATTAGACATTAATATGGAGAAAGTATGTGCCCCCCCTCCTCCTCCGGGGCTTCTCTGTCCTTCATCTACATCCATAGACATTAATATGGAGAAAGTATGTGCCCCCACATCCTCCTCCGGGGCTTCTCTGTCCTATCTACATCCATAGACATTAATATGGGGAAAGTATGTGCCCCCACATCCTCACCGGGGGCTTCTCTGTCCTTATCTACATCCAAGACATTAATATGGAGAAAGTATGTGCCCCCCACATCCTCCTCCGGGGGCTTCTCTGTCCTTATCTACATCCATAGACATTAATATGGAGAAAGTTTTCCCCCCACATCCTCCTCCGGGGCTTCTCTGTCCTCATCTACATCCATAGACATTAATATGAGAAAGTATGTGCCCCCCACATCCACCTCCGGGGGCTTCTCTGTCCTCATCTACATCCATAGACATTAATAAGAAAAAAGTATGTGCCCCCCACATCCTCCTCCGGGGGCTTCTCTGTCCTCATCTACACCCATAGACATTAATATGGGGGAAAGTATGTGCCCCCACATCCTCCTCCGGGGGCTTCTCTGTCCTCATCTAACCATAGACATTAATATGGAGAAAGTATGTGCCCCCCACATCCACCTCCGGGGGCTTCTCTGTCCTCATCTACATCCATAGACATTAATATGGAGAAAGTATTTGCCCCCCACATCCACCTCCGGGGCTTCTCTGTCCTCATCTACACATAGACATTAATATGGAGAAAGTTGTCCCCCCACATCCACCTCCGGGGCTTCTCTGTCCTCATCTACAACCATAGACATTAATATGGGGAAAGTATGTGCCCCCACATCCACCTCCAGGGGGCTTCTCTGCCTCATCTACATCTATAGACATTAATATGGAGAAAGTATTTGCCCCCCACATCCACCTCCAGGGGCTTCTCTGTCCTCATCTACATCTAGACATTAATATGGAGAAAGTATGTGCCCCCCACATCCTCCTCCAGGGGCTCTCTGTCCTCATCTACATCCATAGACATTAATATGGAGAAAGTATTGCCCCCCACATCCACCTCCGGGGGCTTCTCTGTCCCATCTACATCCATAGACATTAATATGGAGAAAGTATGTGCCCCCCACATCCTCCTCCTGGGGGCTTCTCTGTCCTATCTACATCCATAGACATTAATATGGAGAAAGTATGTGCCCCCCACATCCTCCTCCAGGGGCTTCTCTGTCCTCATCTACATCCATAGACATTAATATGGAGAAAGTATGTGCCCCCCACATCCACCTCCGGGGGCTTCTCTGTCCATCTACATCCATAGACATTAATATGGAGAAAGTATGTGCCCCCCACATACTCCTCCGGGGGCTTCTCTGTCCTTATCTACATCCATAGACATTAATATGGAGAAAGTATGTGCCCCCCACATCTCCTCCTGGGGGCTTCTCTGTCCTTATCTACATCCATAGACATTAATATGGGGAAAGTAGTGCCCCCCACATCCTCCTCCGGGGGATTCTCTGACCTTATCTACATCCATAGACATTAATATGGAGAAAGTATGTGCCCCCACATCCTCCTCCGGGGCTTCTCTGTCCTCATCTACATCCATAGACATTAATATGGAGAAAGTATGTGCCCCCACATCCTCCTCCGGGCTTCTCTGTCCTTATCTACATCCATAGACATTAATATGGGGAAAGTATGTGCCCCCCACATCCTCCTCCGGGGCTTCTCTGTCCTTATCTACATCCATAGACATTAATATGGGAAAGCATGTGCCCCCACATCCTCCTCCGGGGGCTTCTCTGTACTTATCTACATCCATAGACATTAATATGGAGAAAGTATGTGCCCCCCACATCCTCCTCGGGGCTTCTCTGTCCTCATCTACATCCATAGACATTAATATGGAGAAAGTATGTGCCCCCCACATCCACCTCCGGGGGCTTCTCTGTCCTCATCTACATCCATAGACATTAATATGGAGAAAGTATGTGCCCCCACATCCTCCTCCGGGGGCTTCTCTGTCCTCATCTACACCCATAGACATTAATATGGAGGAAAGTATTTGCCCCCCACATCCTCCTCCGGGGGCTTCTCTGTCCTCATCTACATCCATAGACATTAATATGAAGAAAGTATGTGCCCCCCACATCCACCTCCGGGGGCTTCTCTGTCCTCATCTACATCCATAGACATTAATATGGAGAAAGTATGTGCCCCCCACATCCACCTCCGGGGGCTTCTCTGTCCTCATCTACATCCATAGACATTAATATGGAGAAAGTATGTGCCCCCACATCCACCTCCGGGGGCTTCTCTGTCCTCATCTACAACCATAGACATTAATATGGGGAAAGTATGTGCCCCCCACATCCAACTCCGGGGCTTCTCTGTCCTCATCTACATCCATAGACATTAATATGGAGGAAAGTATTTGCCCCCACATCCACCTCCAGGGCTTCCTGTCCACATCTACATCTATAGACATTAATATGGAGAAAGTATGTGCCCCCCACATCCTCCTCCGGGGGCTTCTCTGTCCTCATCTACATCCATAGACATTAATATGGAGAAAGTATTTGCCCCCACATCCACCTCCAGGGGCTTCTCTGTCCTCATCTACATCTATAGACATTAATATGGAGAAAGTATGTGCCCCCCACATCCTCCTCCGGGGGCTTCTCTGTCCTCATCTACATCCATAGACATTAATATGGAGAAAGTATGTGCCCCCCACATCCTCCTCCAGGGGCTTCTCTGTCCTCATCTACATCCATAGACATTAATATGGAGAAAGTATGTGCCCCCCACATCCACTCCGGGGGCTTCTCTGTCCACATCTACATCCATAGACATTAATATGGAGAAAGTATGTGCCCCCCACATACTCCTCTGGGGGCTTCTCTGTCCTCATCTACATCCATAGACATTAATATGGAGAAAGTATGTGCTCCCCACATCCTCCTCCGGGGCTTCACTGTCCTCATCTACATCCATAGACATTAATATGGAGAAAGTATGTGCCCCCCACATCCTCCTCCGGGGCTTCTCTGTCCTCATCTACATCCATAGACATTAATATGGAGAAAGTATGTGCCCCCCACATCCTCCTCCGGGGCTTCTCTGTCCTCATCTACATCCATAGACATTAATATGGAGAAAGTATGTGCCCCCCACATCCACCTCCGGGGGCTTCTCTGTCCTCATCTACATCCATAGACATTAATATGGAGAAAGTATGTGCCCCCCACATCCTCCTCCGGGGGCTTCTCTGTCCTCATCTACATCCATAGACATTAATATGGAGAAAGTATGTGCCCCCCACATCCACCTCCGGGGGCTTCTCTGTCCTCATCTACATCCATAGACATTAATATGGAGAAAGTATGTGCCCCCCACATCCTCCTCCGGGGGCTTCTCTGTCTCATCTACATCCATAGACATTAATATGGAGAAAGTATGTGCCCCCCACATCCACCTCCGGGGCTTCTCTGTCCTCATCTACATCCATAGACATTAATATGGAGAAAGTATGTGCCCCCCACATCCACCTCCGGGGCTTCTCTGTCCATCTACATCCATAGACATTAATATGGAGAAAGTATGTGCCCCCCACATCCTCCTCCGGGGGCTTCTCTGTCCTCATCTACATCCATAGACATTAATATGGAGAAAGTATGTGCCCCCCACATCCACCTCCGGGGGCTTCTCTGTCTCATCTACATCCATAGACATTAATATGGAGAAAGTATGTGCCCCCCACATCCACCTCCGGGGGCTTCTCTGTACTCATCTACATCCATAGACATTAATATGGAGAAAGTATGTGCCCCCCACATCACCTCCGGGGGCTTCTCTGTACTCATCTACATCCATAGACTTAATATGGAGAAAGTATGTGCCCCCACATCCTCCTCCGGGGGCTTCTCTGTCCTCATCTACATCCATAGACATTAATATGGAGAAAGTATGTGCCCCCCACTCCACCTCCGGGGGCTTCTCTGTACTCATCTACATCCATAGACATTAATATGGAGAAAGTATGTGCCCCCACATCTCCTCCGGGGGCTTCTCTGTACTCATCTACATCCATAGACATTAATATGGAGAAAGTATGTGCCCCCACATCCCCTCCGGGGGCTTCCTGTACTCATCTACATCATAGACATTAATATGGAGAAAGTATGTGCCCCCACATCCCTCCGGGGGCTTCTCTGTACTCATCTACATCCAAGACATTAATATGGAGAAAGTATGTGCCCCCCACATCCTCCTCCGGGGGCTTCTCTGTCCTCATCTACATCCATAGACATTAATATGGAGAAGTATGTGCCCCCCACATCCACCTCCGGGGGCTTCTCTGTCTCATCTACATCCATAGACATTAATATGGAGAAAGTATGTGCCCCCCACATCCTCCTCCGGGGGCTTCTCTGTCCTTATCTACATCCATAGACATTAATATGGAGAAAGTATGTGCCCCCCAATCCTCCTCCGGGGGCTTCTCTGTCCTTATCTACATCCATAGACATTAATATGGAGAAAGTATGTGCCCCCACATCCACCTCCGGGGCTTCTCTGTCCTCATCTACATCCATAGACATTAATATGGAGAAAGTATGTGCCCCCACATCCATCCTCCGGGGGCTTCTCTGTCTCATCTACATTCATAGACATTAATATGGGGAAAGTATGTGCCCCCCACATCCACCTCTGGGGGCTTCTCTGTCCTCATCTACATCCATAGACATTAACATGGAGAAAGTATGTGCCCCCCACATCCTCCTCCGGGGGCTTCTCTGTCCTCATCTACATCATAGACATTAATATGGGGAAAGTATGTGCCCCCCACATCCACCTCTGGGGGCTTCTCTGTCCTCATCTACATCCATAGACATTAATATGGAGAAAGTATGTTGCCCCCCACATCCTCCTCCGGGGGCTTCTCTGTCCTTATCTACATCCATAGACATTAATATGGAGAAAGTATGTGCCCCCCACATCCTCCTCCGGGGCTTCTCTGTCTCATCTACATCCATAGACATTAATATGGAGAAAGTATGTGCCCCCCAATCCTCCTCCGGGGGCTTCTCTGTCCTTATCTACATCCATAGACATTAATATGGGAAAGTATGTGCCCCCCACATCCTACCTCCGGGGGCTTCTCTGTCCTATCTACATCCATAGACATTAATATGGAGAAAGTATGTGCCCCCCACATCCAACTCCGGGGCTTCTCTGTCCTCATCTACATCATAGACATTAATATGGGGAAAGTATGTGCCCCCCACATCCACTCCGGGGGCTTCTCTGTCCTATCTACATCCATAGACATTAATATGGAGAAAGTATGTGCCCCCCACATCCCCTCCGGGGGCTTCTCTGTCCTCATCTACATCCATAGACATTAATATGGAGAAAGTATGTGCCCCCCACATCCTCCTTCGGGGGCTTCTCTGTCCTTATCTACATCCATAGACATTAATATGGAGAAAGTATGTGCCCCCCACATCCACCTCCGGGGGCTTCTCTGTCCTCATCTACATCCATAGACATTAATATGGGAAAGTATGTGCCCCCACATCCACCTCCGGGGGCTTCTCTGTCCTCATCTACATCCATAGACATTAATATGGGAAAGTATGTGCCCCCCACATCCACCTCCGGGGGCTTCTCTGTCCTCATCTACATCCATAGACATAATATGGAGAAAGTATGTGCCCCCCACATCCACCTCCGGGGGCTTCTCTGTCCTCATCTACATCCATAGACATTAATATGGAGAAAGTATGTGCCCCCACATCCACTCCGGGGGCTTCTCTGTCCTCATCTACATCCAAGACATTAATATGGGAAAGTATGTGCCCCCCACATCCACTCCGGGGCTTCTCTGTCCCATCTACATCCATAGACATTAATATGGGAAAGTATGTGCCCCCCACATCCACCTCCGGGGCTTCTCTGTCCTCATCTACATCCATAGACATTAATATGGAGAAAGTATGTGCCCCCCACATCCTCCTCCGGGGGCTTCTCTGTCCTCATCTACATCCATAGACATTAATATGGAGAAAGTATGTGCCCCCACATCCCCTCCGGGGGCTTCTCTGTCCTCATCTACATCCATAGACATTAATATGGGAAAGTATGTGCCCCCCACATCCACTCCGGGGCTTCTCTGTCCTCATCTACATCCATAGACATTAATATGGGAAAGTATGTGCCCCCACATCCACCTCCGGGGGCTTCTCTGTCCTCATCTACATCCATAGACATTAATATGGGAAAGTATGTGCCCCCCACATCCACCTCCGGGGGCTTCTCTGTCCTCATCTACATCCATAGACATTAATATGGGAAAGTATGTGCCCCCCACATCCACCTCCGGGGGCTTCTCTGTCCTCATCTACATCCATAGACATTAATATGGAGAAAGTATGTGCCCCCCACATCCACTCCGGGGGCTTCTCTGTCCTCATCTACATCCATAGACATTAATATGGAGAAAGTATGTGCCCCCCACATCCCCTCGGGGCTTCTCTGTCCTATCTACATCCATAGACATTAATATGGAGAAAGTATGTGCCCCCACATCCCCTCCGGGGCTTCTCTGTCCTCATCTACATCCATAGACATTAATATGGAGAAAGTATGTGCCCCCACATCCCTCGGGGGCTTCTCTGTCCTCATCTACATCCATAGACATTAATATGGAGAAAGTATGTGCCCCCACATCCCTCCGGGGGCTTCTCTGTCCTCATCTACATCCATAGACATTAATATGGAGAAAGTATGTGCCCCCACATCCTCCTCGGGGCTTCTCTGTCCTATCTACATCCATAGACATTAATATGGAGAAAGTATGTGCCCCACATCCTCCTCCGGGGGCTTCTCTGTCCTATCTACATCCATAGACATTAATATGGAGAAAGTATGTGCCCCCACATCCCTCGGGGCTTCTCTGTCCTCATCTACATCCATAGACATTAATATGGAGAAAGTATGTGCCCCCCACATCCACTTCGGGGCTTCTCTGTCCTCATCTACATCCATAGACATTAATATGGAGAAAGTATGTGCCCCCACATCCTCCTCGGGGGCTTCTCTGTCCTATCTACATCCATAGACATTAATATGGAGAAAGTATGTGCCCCCCACATCCACCTCGGGGGCTTCTCTGTCCTCATCTACATCCATAGACATTAATATGGAGAAAGTATGTGCCCCCCACATCCCTCCGGGGGCTTCTCTGTCCTCATTACATCCATAGACATTAATATGGAGAAAGTATGTGCCCCCCACATCCTCCTCCGGGGGCTTCTCTGTCCTCATCTACATCCATAGACATTAATATGGAGAAAGTATGTGCCCCCCACATCCCTCCGGGGGCTTCTCTGTCCTCATCTACATCCATAGACATTAATATGGAGAAAGTATGTGCCCCCCACATCCACCTCCGGGGCTTCTCTGTCCTCATCTACATCCATAGACATTAATATGGAGAAAGTATGTGCCCCCACATCCTCTTCGGGGGCTTCTCTGTCCTCATCTACATCCATAGACATTAATATGGAGAAAGTATGTGCCCCCCACATCCACCTCCGGGGGCTTCTCTGTCCTCATCTACATCCATAGACATTAATATGGAGAAAGTATGTGCCCCCACATCCTCCTCCGGGGCTTCTCTGTCCTCATCTACATCCATAGACATTAATATGGAGAAAGTATGTGCCCCCACATCCTCCTCCGGGGGCTTCTATGTCCTCATCTACATCCATAGACATTAATATGCAGAAAGTATGTGCCCCCCACATCCACCTTCGGGGGCTTCTCTGTCCTCATCTACATCCATAGACATTAATATGGAGAAAGTATGTGCCCCCCACATCCTCCTCCGGGGGCTTCTCTGTCCTTATCTACATCCATAGACATTAATATGGAGAAAGTATGTGCCCCCACATCCTCCTCCGGGGGCTTCTCTGTCCTCATCTACATCCATAGACATTAATATGGGGAAAGTATGTGCCCCCACATCCACCTCCGGGGGCTTCTCTGTCCTCATCTACATCCATAGATATTAATATGGAAAGTATGTGCCCCCCACATCCACCTCGGGGGCTTCTCTGTCCTCATCTACATCCATAGACATTAATATGGGGAAAGTATGTGCCCCCACATCCACCTCCGGGGGCTTCTCTGTCCTCATCTACATCCATAGACATTAATATGGGGAAAGTATGTGCCCCCACATCCTCCTCCGGGGGCTTCTCTGTCCTTATCTACATCCATAGACATTAATATGGGGAAAGTATGTGCCCCCCACATCCTCCTCCGGGGGCTTCTCTGTCCTTATCTACATCCATAGACATTAATATGGAGAAAGTATGTGCCCCCACATCCTCCTCCGGGGCTTCTCTGTCCTCATCTACATCCATAGACATTAATATGGAGAAAGTATGTGCCCCCACATCCTCCTCCGGGGGCTTCACTGTCCTTATCTACATCCATAGACATTAATATGGGGAAAGTATGTGCCCCCACATCTCCTCCGGGGCTTCTCTGTCCTCATCTACATCCATAGACATTAATATGGAGAAAGTATGTGCCCCCACATCCTCCTCCGGGGCTTCTCTGTCCTCATCTACATCCATAGACATTAATATGGAGAAGTATGTGCCCCCACATCCTCCTCCGGGGGCTTCTCTGTCCTTATCTACATCCATAGACATTAATATGGGGAAGTATGTGCCCCCCACATCCTCCTCCGGGGGCTTCTCTGTCCTTATCTACATCCATAGACATTAATATGGAGAAAGTATGTGCCCCCCACATCCTCCTCCGGGGCTTCTCTGTCCTCATCTACATCCATAGACATTAATATGGAGAAAGTATGTGCCCCCCACATCCTCCTCCGGGGCTTCTCTGTCCTTATCTACATCCATAGACATTAATATGGAGAAAGTATGTGCCCCCACATCCTCCTCCGGGGGCTTCTCTGTCCTCATCTACATCCATAGACATTAATATGGAGAAAGTATGTGCCCCCACATCCACCTCCGGGGGCTTCTCTGTCCTCATCTACATCCATAGACATTAATATGGAGAAAGTATGTGCCCCCACATCCACCTCGGGGGCTTCTCTGTCCTCATCTACATCCATAGACATTAATATGGAGAAAGTATGTGCCCCCCACATCCTCCTCCGGGGGCTTCTCTGTCCTCATCTACATTCATAGACATTAATATGGGGAAAGTATGTGCCCCCACATCCACTCTGGGGGCTTCTCTGTCCTCATCTACATCCATAGACATTAATATGGAGAAAGTATGTGCCCCCCACATTCCTCCGGGGGCTTCTCTGTCCTCATCTACATTCATAGACATTAATATGGGGAAAGTATGTGCCCCCACATCCACCTCTGGGGGCTTCTCTGTCCTCATCTACATCCATAGACATTAATATGGAGAAAGTATGTGCCCCCCACATCCTCCTCCGGGGGCTTCTCTGTCCTTATCTACATCCATAGACATTAATATGGAGAAAGTATGTGCCCCCCACATCCTCCTCCGGGGCTTCTCTGTCCTCATCTACATCCATAGACATTAATATGGAGAAAGTATGTGCCCCCCACATCCTCCTCCGGGGGCTTCTCTGTCCTTATCTACATCCATAGACATTAATATGGGGAAAGTATGTGCCCCCACATCCTCCTCCGGGGGCTTCTCTGTCCTCATCTACACCATAGACATTAATATGGAGGAAAGTATTTGCCCCCACATCCTCCTCCGGGGGCTTCTCTGTCCTCATCTACATCCATAGACATTAATATGAAGAAAGTATGTGCCCCCACATCCACCTCCGGGGGCTTCTCTGTCCTCATCTACATCCATAGACATTAATATGGAGAAAGTATGTGCCCCCACATCCACCTCCGGGGGCTTCTCTGTCCTCATCTACACCCATAGACATTAATATGGGGAAAGTATGTGCCCCCACATCCAACTCCGGGGGCTTCTCTGTCCTCATCTACATCCATAGACATTAATATGGAGGAAAGTATTTGCCCCCCACATCCACCTCCGGGGGCTTCTCTGTCCTCATCTACATCCATAGACATTAATATGGAGAAAGTATTTGCCCCCCACATCCACCTCCAGGGGCTTCTCTGTCCTCATCTACATCTATAGACATTAATATGGAGAAAGTATGTGCCCCCACATCCTCCTCGGGGGCTTCTCTGTCCTCATCTACATCCATAGACATTAATATGGAGAAAGTATGTGCCCCCCACATCCACCTCCGGGGGCTTCTCTGTCCTCATCTACTGTACAGA
The DNA here is from genome assembly GCA_033576555.1 of Oophaga sylvatica. Classification (NCBI taxonomy): domain Eukaryota; kingdom Metazoa; phylum Chordata; class Amphibia; order Anura; family Dendrobatidae; genus Oophaga; species Oophaga sylvatica. The sequence goes on along the minus strand of JARQOD010003829.1, from coordinate 40,429 downwards.
CCAAAAGTTTGGACACACCTTCTCATTCAAACATTTTTCTGTATTTTCATGACTATGAAAATTGTACATTCACACTGAAGGCATCAAAACTATGAATTAACACGTGGAATTATACATTACACTTAACAAAAAGTGTGAAATAACTGAAAATATGTCTTATATTCTAGGTTCTTCACCTTTTGCTTTGATGACTGCTTCGCACACTCTTGGCATTCTCTTGATGAGCTTCAAGAGGTAGTCACCGGAAATGGTTTTCACTTCGCAGGTGTGCCCTGTCAGGTTTAATAAGTGGGATTTCTGGCCTTATAAATGGGGTTGGGACTATCAGTTGTGTTGTGCAGAAGTCTGGTGGATACACAGCTGATAGTCCTACTGAATAGACTGTTACAATCTGTATTATGGCAAGAAAAAAACAGCTAAGTAAAGAAAAACGAGAGGCCATCATTACTTTAAGAAATGAAGGTCAGTCAGTCCGAAAAATTGGGAAAACTTTGAAAGTGTCCCCAAGTGCAGTTGCATAAACCATCAAGCGCTACAAAGAAACTGACTCACATGAGGACCGCCCCAGGAAAGGAAAACCAAGAGTCGCCTCTGCTTCTGAGGATAAGTTTATCCGAGTCACCAGCCTCAGAAATCGCAGGTTTACAGCAGCTCAGATTAGAGACCAGGTCAATGCCACACAGAGTTCTAGCAGCAGACACATCTCTACAACAACTGTTAAGAGGAGACTTTGTGCAGCAGCCTTCATGGTAAAATAGCTGCTAGGAAACCACTGCTAAGGACAGGCAACAAGCAGAAGAGACTTGTTTGGGCTAAAGAACACAAGGAATGGACATTAGACCAGTGGAAATCTGTGCTTTGGTCTGATGAGTCCAAATTTGAGATCTTTGGTTCCAACCACCGTGTCTTTGTGTGACGCAGAAAAGGTGAACGGATGGACTCTACATGCCTGGTTCCCACCGTGAAGCATGGAGGAGGTGGTGTGATGGTGTGGGGGTGCTTTGCTGGTGACACTGTTGGGGATTATTCAGAATTGAAGGCATAGTGAACCAGCATGGCTACCACAGCATCTTGCAGCAGCATGCTATTCCATCCGGTTTGCGTTTAGTTGGACCATCATTTATTTTTCAACAGGACAATGACCCCAAACACCTCCAGGCTGTGTAAGGGCTATTTGACCAAGAAGGAGAGTGATGGGGTGCTACACCAGATGACCTGTACTCCATAGTCACCAGACCTGAACCCAATCGAGATGGTTTGGGGTGAGCTGGACCGCAGAGTGAAGGCAAAAGGGCCAACAAGTGCTAAGCATCTCTGGGAACGCCTTCAAGACTGTTGGAAGACCATTCCCGGTGACTACCTCTTGAAGCTCATCAAGAGAATGCCAAGAGTGTACAAAGCAGTCATCAAAGCAAAATGTGAAGAACCTAGAATATAAGACATAATTTCAGTTGTTTCACACTTTTTTGTAAAGTGTAATGTATAATTCCACATGTGATAATTCATAGTTTTGATGTCTTCAGTGTGAATGTACAATTATCATAGTCATGAAAATACAGAAGATTCTTTGAATGAGAAGGTGTGTCCAAACTTTTGGTCTATACTGTATATCTATAGACATTAATATGCAGTAAGTATGTGCCCCCACATCCACCTCCGGGGGCTTCTAGCTGTGCCCTGTCTCTCTGTAGCTGTGCCCCGTCTCTCTGTAGCTGTGCCCGTCTCTCTGTAGCTGTGCCCCGTCTCTCTCTGTAGCTGTGCCCTGTCTCTCTCTGTAGCTGTGCTCCGTGTCTCTCTGTAGCTGTGCCCTGTCTCTCTGTAGCTGTGCCCCGTCTCTCTGTAGCTGTGCCCCGTCTCTCTGTAGCTGTGCCCTGTCTCTCTGTAGCTGTGCCCTGTCTCTCTGTAGCTGTGCCCCGTCTCTCTGTAGCTGTGCCCTGTCTCTCTCTGTAGCTGTGCCCCGTGTCTCTCTGTAGCTGTGCCCTGTCTCTCTGTAGCTGTGCCCCGTCTCTCTGTAGCTGTGCTCCGTGTCTCTCTGTAGCTGTGCTCCGTGTCTCTCTGTAGCTGTGCCCCGTCTCTCTGTAGCTGTGCCCCGTCTCTCTGTAGCTGTGCCCCGTCTCTCTGTAGCTGTGCCCCGTCTCTCTGTAGCTGTGCCCGTCTCTCTGTAGCTGTGCCCCGTCTCTCTGTAGCTGTGCCCGTCTCTCTGTAGCTGTGCTCCGTGTCTCTCTGTAGCTGTGCCCTGAATCTCTGTAGCTGTGCCCCGTCTCTCTGTAGCTGTGCCCCGTCTCTCTGTAGCTGTGCCCGTGTCTCTCTGTAGCTGTGCCGTCTCTCGTAGCTGTGCCCCGTCTTCTGTAGCTGTGCTCCGTGTCTCTCTGTAGCTGTGCCCTGAATCTCTGTAGCTGTGCCCCGTCTCTCTGTAGCTGTGCCCCGTCTCTCTCTGTAGCTGTGCCCGTGTCTCTCTGTAGCTGTGCCCCGTCTCTCTGTAGCTGTGCCCCGTCTCTCTGTAGCTGTGCCCGTGTCTCTCTGTAGCTGTGCCCGTCTCTCTGTAGCTGTGCTCCGTGTCTCTGTAGCTGTGCCCCGTCTCTCTCTGTAGCTGTGCCCCGTGTCTCTCTGTAGCTGTGCCCCGTCTCTCTGTAGCTGTGCCCGTCTTCTGTAGCGTGCCGTCTCTCTGTAGCTGTGCCCCGTGTCTCTCTGTAGCTGTGCCCCTGTCTCTCTGTAGCTGTGCCCCGTCTCTCTGTAGCTGTGCCCGTTCTCTTTGTAGCTGTGCTCCCGTGTCTCTCTGTAGCTGTGCCCCGGTCTCTCTGTAGCTGTGCCCGTCCTCTGTAGCTGCCTCTCTCTGTAGCTGTGCCCGTCTCTCTGTAGCTGTGCCGTTCTCTGTAGCTGTGCCCCGTCTCTCTGTAGCTGTGCCCCGTCTCTCTGTAGCTGTGCCCCGTTCTCCTTGTAGCTGTGCCCCGTCGTCTCTCTGTAGCTGTGCCCCGTCTCGTAGCTGTGCCCGTCTCTCTGTACTGTGCCCGTCTCTCTGTAGTGTGCCCGTCTCTGCGTGCCTACTGTGCCCGTCTCTCTGTCTGTGCCCGTTCCTCTGTAGCTGTGCCGTTCTCTCGTAGCTGTGCCCCGTCTCTCTGTAGCTGTGCCCCGTCTCTCTGTAGCTGTGCCCCGTCTCTCTGTAGCTGTGCCCGTCTCTCTGTAGCTGTGCCCGTCTCTCTGTAGCTGTGCCCGTCTCTCTGTAGCTGTGCCCGTCTCTCTGTAGCTGTGCCCCTCTCTCTGTAGCTGTGCCCCTCTCTGTCTGTGCCTCTTGTAGCTTGCCCGTCTCTCGTAGCTGGCCCGTTCTCTGTAGCTGTGCCCCGTCTCTCGTAGCTGTGCCCGTCCTCTCTGTACCTTGCCCCGTCTCCTGTAGCTGTGCATCCTCTGTAGCTTGCCGTCTCTGTAGCTGTGCCCCTCTCGTAGCTGTGCCTCCTCTGTGCTGTGCCTCTCCTGTAGCTGTGCCCGTCTCTCTGTAGCTGTGCCCGTCTCTCTGTAGCTGTGCCCTCTCTCTGTAGCTGTGCCCGTCTCTCTGTAGCTGTGCCCGTCCTCTGTAGCTGTGCCCGTCTCTCTGTAGCTGGCCCGTCTCTCTGTACTGTGCCCGTCTCTCTGTAGCTGTGCCCCGTCTCTCTGTAGCTGTGCCCCGTTCTCTTACTTCCCGTCTAGCTGTCCGTGCTCTCTGTCTCCTGTAGCTGTGCCGTGCCTCTTCTTAGCTGTGCCCCGTCTCTCTGTAGCTGTGCCCGTTCTCTGTAGCTGTGCCCTCTCTCTGTAGCTGTGCCCCGTCTCCTGTAGCTGTGCCCGTCTCTCTGTAGCTGGCCCCGTCTCTCTGTAGCTGTGCCCGTCTCTCTGTACTGTGCCCGTCTCTCTGTAGCTGTGCCCGTTCTCTCTGTAGCTGTGCCGTCTCTCTGTAGCTGTGCCCGTCTCTCTGTAGCTGTGCCCCGTTCTCTGTAGCTGTGCCCTTCTCTGTAGCTGTGCCCCGTCTCTCTGTAGCTGTGCCCCGTCTCTCTCTGTAGCTGTGCCCGTCTCCTGTAGCTGTGCCCGTCTCCTGTAGCTGGCCCTGTCTCTCTGTAGCTGTGCCCGTCTCTCTGTAGCTGTGCCCCGTTCTCTCTGTGCGTGCCGTCTCTGTAGCTGTGTCCTGTCTCTGTAGCTGGCCCCGTTCTCTCTGTAGCTGTGCCCGTGTCTCTCTGTAGCTGTGCCCTGCTCTCTGTAGCTGTGCCCTGTCTCTTAGCTGCCCGTCTCTCTGTAGCTGTGCCCGTTCTCTCTGTACTGTGCCCGTGCCTGTAGCTCTCTCTGTAGCTGTGCCCTGTCTCTCTGTAGCTGTGCCCCGTGTCTCTCTGTAGCTGTGCCCGTCTCTCTGTAGCTGTGCCCGTCTCTCTGTAGCTGTGCCCCGTCTCTCTGTAGCTGTGCCCGTCTCTCTTAGCTGTGCCCTTCTCTGTGCGTCTCCTGTCTTGTGCCGTTCTCTTAGCTGTCCGTCTCTCTGTAGCTGTGCCCTGTCTCTCTGGCTGCCCCGTCTCTCTGTACTGTGCCGTTCTCTCTGTGCGTCTCTCTGTAGCTGTGCCCGTCTCTCTGTAGCTGTGCCCTGTCTCTCTGTAGCTGTGCCCCGTTCTCTGTAGCTGTGTCCTGTCTCTCTGTTAGCTGTGCCCGTGTCTCCTGTAGCTGTGCCTTCCTGTACTGGCCCTGTGCTCGTCTCTGTAGCTGTGCCCGTCTCTCTGTAGCTGTGCCCTGTCTCTCTGTAGCTGTGCCCTGTCTCTCTGTAGCTGTGCCCCGTCTCTCTGTACGTGCCCGTCTCTGTAGCTGTGCCCGTCTCTCTGTAGCTGTGCCCCGTGTCTCTCTGTAGCTGTGCCCCGTCTCTCTGTAGCTGTGCCCCGTCTCTCTGTAGCTGTGCCCGTCTCTCTGTAGCTGTGCCCCGTCTCTCTGTAGCTGTGCCCGTCTCTCTGTAGCTGTGCCCCGTCTCTCTGTAGCTGTGCCCCGTCTCTCTGTAGCTGTGCCCCGTCTCTCTGTAGCTGTGCCCGTTCTCTACTGTGGTCTCTCTGTAGCTTGCCCCGTCTCTCTGTAGCTGTGCCCCGTCTCTCTGTAGCTGTGCCGTCTCTCTGTAGCTGTGCCCCTGTCTCTCTGTAGCTGTGCCCCGTCTCTCTGTAGCTTGTGCCCGTCTCTCTGTAGCTGTGCCCCGTCTCTCTGTAGCTGTGCCCCGTCTCTCTGTAGCTGTGCCCCGTCTCTCTGTAGCTGTGCCCCGTCTCTCTGTAGCTTGCCCCGTCTCTGTAGCTGTGCCCGTTCTCTGTAGCTGTGCCCGTCTCTCTGTAGCTGTGCCCGTCTCTCTGTAGCTGTGCCCCTCTCGTAGCTGGCCGTCTCTGTAGCTGTGCCCGTCTCTCTGTAGCTGTGCCCCGTTCTCCTGTAGCTGTGCCCCGTCTCTCTGTAGCTGTGCCCCGTCTCTCTGTAGCTGTGCCCCGTCTCTCTGTAGCTGTGCCCCGTCTCTCTGTAGCTGTGCCCGTCTCTCTGTAGCTGTGCCCCTCTTGTAGCTGTGCCCGTCTCTCTGTAGCTGTGCCCCGTTCTCTCTGTAGCTGTGCCCCTGTCTCTCGTAGCTGTGCCCCGTCTCTCTGTAGCTGTGCCCCGTCTCTCTGAGCTGTGCCCCGTCTCTCTGTAGCGTGCCCCGTTCTCTGTAGCTGGCGTGTCCCTTCTGTAGCTGTGCCCGTTCTCTGTAGCTGTGCCCCGTCTCTCTCTCTCGTAGCTGTGCCCGTCTCTCTGTAGCTGTGCCCGTCTCTCTGTAGCTGTGCCCCGTCTCTCGTAGCTGTGCCCGTCTCTCGTAGCTGTGCCTCTCTGTTCCTAGCTGTGCCCCGTTCTCTGTAGCTGTGCCCGTCTCTCTGTAGCTGTGCCCCGTCTCTCCGTAGCTGTGCCCGTCTCTCCGTAGCTGTGCCCGTCTCTCTGTAGCTGTGCCCCGTCTCTCTGTACTGTGCCCGTCTCTCGTAGCTGTGCCCCGTCTCTCGTAGCTGTGCCCCGTCTCTCTGTAGCTGTGCCCGTCTCTCGTAGCTGTGCCCGTCTCTCGTAGCTGTGCCCCGTCTCTCTGTAGCTGTGCCCGTCTCTCTGTAGCTGTGCCCCGTCTCTCTGTAGCTGTGCCCCGTGTCCTCTTACTGTGCCGTCCTCTGTAGCTGTGCCCCGTCTCTCTGTAGCTGTTGCCCTGTCTCTCTGTAGCTGTGCCCCGTCTCTCTGTAGCTGTGCCCGTCTCTCTGTAGCTGTGCCCGTCTCTCTGTAGCTGTGCCCGTCTCTCTGTAGCTGTGCCCCGTCTCTCTGTAGCTGTGCCCCGTTCTCTACTGTAGCTGTGCCCTCTCTCTGTAGCTGTGCCCGTCTCTCTGTAGCTGTGCCCCGTCTCTCTGTAGCTGTGCCCGTCTCTCTGTAGCTGTGCCGTCTCTCTGGTAGCTGTGCCCCGTCTCTCTGTAGCTGTGCCCGTGTCTCTCTGTAGCTGTGCCCCTCTCCTCTGTAGGCTTCTCGTGCCCGTCTCTCTGTAGCTGTGCCCCCGTCTCTCGAGCTTGCCGTCTCTGTACTTGCGTTGTGCTGTGCCCCGTCTTACTGTCCCGTCTCTCTGTCTAGACTGTGCCGTCTCTCTGGTAGCTGTGCCCCGTCTCTCGTAGCTGTGCCCCGTCTCTCTGTAGCTGTGCCTCTCATCTCTGTAGCTGTATGCGGAAATTTGTAGCTGTGCCCCATCTCTCTGTAGCTGTCTCGTCCTCATCTACATCCATAGACTATATGCGATGTAGTGTGCCCCCACATCCTCCTCCGGGGCTTCTCGTAGTCCTCATCTCATCTATGACACTTAATATGGAAAGTATGTGCCCCCCACATCCACTCCTCCGGTGCTTCTCTGTCCCATCTACATCCTAGACTTATATGGTAAGTTGTGCCCCCCCATCCATCCTCCGGGGCTTCTCTGTACTTGCCACTCTCATTAGACATTGATATGTGGGAAGTAGTGCCCCCCACATCCTCCTCGAGCGGGCTCTCTGTCCTTATCTACATCCATAGCATTATACTGGCGAATGTATGTGCCCCCCACTCCACCTCCGTGGGCTTCTCTAGTCCCTCTCATCTAGACAGGGGCCCCCTCGACTCCCTCCTCGGGGCCCGTTCTCTGTTCCCTCTCTTACTTCCTGTACATTAATGTGCCGATATCCGTATGTGCCCCCACATCCTCTCTGGGGCTTCTCTGGTTCCTTTCCTACATCCTAGACATTATATGGGGAAGTATGTGCCCCCACAGTCCTCCTCCGGGGCTTCTCTGTCCTTCTCATCCATAGACATTATAGGGGAAAGTATGTGCCCCACATCCTCTCGGGGCTTCCTGTCTCATCTACATCATGACATTAATATGGAGAAAGTATGTGCCCCCACTCCTCCTCCGGGGCTTCTCTGTCCTTATCTACATCCATAGACATTAAATATGGGAAAGTATGTGCCCCCACTCCTCCTCCGGGGCTTCTCTGTCCTCATCTACTCCATAGACATAATATGGGAAAGTATGTGCCCCCACATCCTCTCCGGGCTTCTTGTCCTATCTACATCATAGACATTAATATGGGAAAGTATGTGCCCCCCACATCCCTCCGGGGGCTTCTCTGTCCTCATCTACATCCATAGACATTAATATGGGAAAGTATGTGCCCCCCACATCCTCCTCCGGGGCTTCTCTGTCCTCATCTACATCATAGACATTAATATGGGGAAAGTATGTGCCCCCCACATCCACCTCGGGGCTTCTCTGTCCTATCTACATCCATAGACATTAATATGGGAAAGTATGTGCCCCCCACATCCACCTCCGGGGCTTCTCTGTCCTTCATCTACATCCATAGACATTAATATGGGAAAGTATGTGCCCCCCACATCCTACCTCGGGGCTTCTCTGTCCTCATCTACATCCATAGACATTAATATGGGAAAGTATGTGCCCCCCACATCCACCTCGGGGGCTTCTCTGTCCTCATCTACATCCATAGACATTAATATGGGAAAGTATGTGCCCCCACATCCCCTCCGGGGGCTTCTCTGTCCTCATCTACATCCATAGACATTAATATGGGAAAGTATGTGCCCCCCACATCCTCCTCCGGGGGCTTCTCTGTCCTCATCTACATCCATAGACATTAATATGGGGAAAGTATGTGCCCCCCACATCCTCCTCCGGGGGCTTCTCTGTCCTATCTACATCCATAGACATTAATATGGAGAAAGTATGTGCCCCCCACATCCTCCTCCGGGGGCTTCTCTGTCCTCATCTACATCCATAGACATTAATATGGGGAAAGTATGTGCCCCCCACATCCTCCTCCGGGGGCTTCTCTGTCCTCATCTACATCCATAGACATTAATATGGAGAAAGTATGTGCCCCCCACATCCCCTCCGGGGGCTTCTCTGTCCTATCTACATCCATAGACATTAATATGGAGAAAGTATGTGCCCCCCACATCCCCTCCGGGGGCTTCTCTGTCCTATCTACATCCATAGACATTAATATGGGAAAGTATGTGCCCCCCACATCCACTCCGGGGGCTTCTCTGTCCTATCTACATCCATAGACATTAATATGGGGAAAGTATGTGCCCCCCACATCCTCCTCCGGGGCTTCTCTGTCCTATCTACATCCATAGACATTAATATGGAAAAGTATGTGCCCCCCACATCCTCCTCGGGGGCTTCTCTGTCCTCATCTACATCCATAGACATTAATATGGGGAAAGTATGTGCCCCCCACATCACCTCCTGGGGGCTTCTCTGCCCTCTTCTACATCCATAGACATTAATATGGAAAAAAGTATTTGCCCCCCACACCCAACCTCCGGGGGCTTCTCTTTTTCTCATCTACATCTATAGAATTTTTATGGAAAAAGTATGTCCCCCCCACACCCTCCCCCGGGGGGCTTTTTGTCCTATCAAACCCCAAAAAATTTTAAATGGGGGAAAGTATCCCCCCCCCCAAAATCCCCTGGGGGGGGCTTCTCTGTCCTCATCTACTGTAAAACCCAAAAAATTTTTGGGGACACCCTTCTCATTAAAAATTTTTTTCTGTATTTTCTGCTATGAAAATTGACTTCAAAATGAAGGCATCAAAAATGAATTAACACGGGGAATTTATCCCTTAAAATTTTAACAAAAAAATGTAAATTTAACTGAAAATAGTTTAATTCAGGTTCTTCCCTTTTGTTTGATCCCCCCCTTGCACATTTTCCCCCTTTTCCCCTTTTGTTTGGTTAAAGGGGGTAGTAAACCGGAAAAGGGTTTTTTAAACTTCCAGGTGTGCCCTTTTCGGTTTAAAAGGGGGTTTTTTGGCCCTTAAAAAAGGGGGGTTGGGCTATCATTGGTTGTGAGAATCTGGGGGTACACGTGTTTAGCCCTACTAATAGCTTTTTCAATCAAAAATTAGGCAAAAAAAAAGCAAAAAAATAAAGAAAACGAGAGGGGCCTCATTACTTTAAGAAAAAAAAGGGCATAAAGGTCCAAAAAAAATTTTGGGGAAAAAATTTTTAAAAATTGTCCCCGTGCATTTTGAAAAACCATCAACCCTAAAAAGAAACTGCTCACATGGGGGCCCCCCCGGGAAAGGGAAAAACCCAAAGGGGTTCGCCCTGTTTTGAGGAAATTTTATCCGAGTCACCAGCCCAAAAATTTTGCGGGTTTTTCGCGGGCTCAGATTAGAGCCCAGGTAAAAATGCCCACAGATTTTTTAGAGCAACCATCTCTACAAAAAATTTTAAAGGGAGATTTTGGGCCCGACCCTTTTCATGGTAAAAAGCTGTAGGAAACCCTGCAAAGGAAGGAAAACAAGCAGAAGAGACTTGTTTGGGCAAAAAACCCACAAAAGGGAAATTAGCCCGGGAAATCTGTGCTTTGGTTGATGGGGCCCAAAATTTTGAGTTTTTGGGGGTTTTCCCAACCACCGTGTCTTTGTGTGCGAAAAAAGGGTTTAAGGAGGGGATTTAAATGCCGGGTTCCCACCTTTGAAGCGGGGGGGGGTGTGGGGGTTTTGGGGGGTGCTTTGCGGTGACATTTTTGGGGGGATTATTCAAATTTTAAAGGATAGAAAACCCGCAGGGCACCACAGCATTTTGCGCACATGTTTTTCCCACCCGGGTTTTTGCGTTTAGTTGGACCATCTTTTTTTTTTAAAACAGGACAAGGGCCCCCAAACCCCCGGGCTGTGAAAGGGGGCTTTTTTGGGCCAAAAAGGGGGTGAGGGGTGCTCCCAATCCTGACCCCATAGTAAACCGGGCCCAAACCCCAAATCAAGGGTTTTGGGGTAGCGGGACCGCAAATAAAGGGAAAAAAGGGGAAACAATGCTAAGCATCTCTGGGAACCCCTTTTAAGATTTTGGGAAAAAGACCTTTCCCCGGGTCCTCTTGAAGCTCATCAAAGAACCCCAAAAGTGAAAAAAGCTTTACAAAAAAAAAAGGGGGGGAACCCTGAATAAAAAAACAAAAATTTCAGTTGTTTCAACTTTTTTTTAAGTTTAAGTAAAATTTTTACTGTGATAATTTTTTTTTTTTTATGTTTTATTGTAATGTAAAATTTTATCTAGTCATAAAATCAGAAGATTTTTAAAAGAGAAGGTGTTTTTTCCCAAAAATTTTGGGGAAAATTATTTCAAAAAATTTAAATTTTGCAGTAAATGTGCCCCCCACATCCACCTCCGGGGGTTCTAGCTGTGCCCGTCTCTCTGTACCCTGCCCCCCGTCCTCTGAAACTGTCCCCCGTCTCTCCGGTAGCTGTGCCCTGTCTCTTCTGTACGGGGCCGGGGGTTCTCTGTGCTGTCCCCTGTCTTTGTACCCCCCCCGCTCCTTGCTGTCCCCGTCTCTCTGTTCCCCCCTGTCCTCGTGGGGGGGCCCCCTCCCCCCTGACTGTGCCCCGTCTTCTGTAGTCCCCCCTTCTCTCTCGGGAAAGCTGTCCCCCCGTGTTCTCGAAAAGCTTGCCCTTTTTTCCCTGTAGCTTTTCCCCCTCTCTGTGCTGTGCTCCGTGTCTCTCTGTGCTTCCCCCCTTTTCCTCTGTAGCTGGCCCCGTCTCTCGTACGGCCCCGTCTCTGAGCTTTTCCCCCCGTCTTTTTTTTTGCGTCCCCCCGTCTTTCCCTTTGTAGCTGTGCCCCGTCTTCTGTAGGTCCCGTTCTCTCTGTAGCGGGCCCTGAATTCTGTATTTGGCCCCCTCCTCGTGCGGGCCCCCGGCCTCTCTGTAGCGTGCCCCGTGCTCTCTGTACTGTCCCCTTTCCCCGTAGCTGTGCCCGTCTCTCTGTACTGGTCCGGTCTCTTGACGGGCCCGTCTCTCTGTGGGGCCCCCGTCTCTCTTACGTCCCCCGTCTCTTGAGCTTGCCGCCCCTTCTGTAGTTCCCCCTCCTTAGGTCCCCTTCCTCTGTACTGTCCCCTTCTCTGTCGTCCCCCTCTCTTGTGTGCCCCCCGCTCTCTAAAAGTGGCCCCTTCCCCCTGTACTTTTCCGTCTCTCTGTAGCGTCCCCGTTCTCTGTAGCTGTGCCCCTCTCTGAGTGTGCCCCTTTCCTCTGTATGTCCCCCGTCTCTGAGTGGCCCCTGCTCGTGTGGCCCCGTCCCCCCTTTGTGCCCCCCCTGTCTCCTGAGTGTCCCCCCTTCTTTTCCCCCTTGTCCGTGCGTCTCTCTGTGTGTGCCCGTTTCCTGTAGCTGTGCCCCGTGTTTTTTTGACTGGCCGTTTTCCTTCGTGCCCCTTTTTGTCTGTCCCCCTTTCTCTCTGAGCTGTGCCCCGTTTTGTACTGTCCCCCGTTCTCGTTTGCCCCTCTCGTGCGCCCCCCGTCTCTCTGATGTCCCCTCTCTGGTTGCCCCCCTCCTTACGCCCCCCGTTCCTGGCGTGCCCCGTTCTCTGTACTGGCCCCTTCTGTACGCCCCCGTCTCGAAACCCCCCTTTCTGTTTGGCCGTTCTCGTGCTGTCCCCCGTCTTCGTAGTTTCCGTTTCCCGTGGTGACCCGTTCTTCGCCCCCCGTCTCTTTACTGGCCCCCCGGTTCCTGTAGCGGGCCCCCGTCCCGTACGTGCCCCCCTTCTGTAGCTGGCCCGTTTTTTGTAGCTGTCCCTCTCTCGTGCGGCCCCCGTTCTCGAGCGTCCCCCGTCTCTCGTACTGTGCCCCGTTCTCGAGGTGCCCCGTCTCTTGTCTGTGCCCCGTCTCTCGAGCGTGCCCGTTTTGTAGCGTGCCCCTCTCTAAAAGGTCCCCCGCTTTTGTAGCGTGCCCCTCCGTAGTGTCCCCCGTCCTCGTACGGGCCCCCCGTCTCTCTTACGTGCCCCTTTCCCGAGCTGTCCCCGCTCTCACGTCCCCGTTCCGTAGCTGTCCCCCTCTCTCTGAGCTGTCCCCCGTTTCGTTTTCCCCTCCCCTTACTGGCCGTCTCTCTTACGCCCCCTCCCTGAGCTGTGCCCGGTCTCTGTACTTGCCCCCCGTGGGAAAGTATGTCCCCCCCACACCCCCTGGGGGGCTTCTTGTCCTCATCACACCCTAACATTAAAGGAGGAAAGTATTTCCCCCCCACCTCCCCCGGGGGCTTCTCTGTCCTCATCTACCCCCATAGACATTAATATGAAGAAAGTATGTGCCCCCCACATCCACCTCCGGGGCTTCTCTGTCCTCACTACATCCATAGACTTTAATATATGGAGAAAGTATGTGCCCCCCACATCCACCTCCGGGGGCTTCTCTGTCCTCATCTACACCCATAGACATTAATATGGGGAAAGTATGTGCCCCCCAAAACCAACTCCGGGGGCTTCTCTGTCCTCATTACATCCTAGACATTAATATGGGGGAAAAAGTTGTTTCCCCCCCACACCCACCTCCGGGGGCTTCTCTGTCCTCATTACCCAAATAGGACTTTAAATATGGAGAAAAGATTTGCCCCCCACATCCACCTCCAGGGCTTCTCTGTCCTCATCTACATCTATAGACATTAATATGGAGAAAGTATGTGCCCCCCACATCCTCCCCGGGGGCTTCCTGTCCTCATCTACATCCATAGACATTAATATGGAGAAAGTATGTGCCCCCACACATCCCCTCCGGGGGCTTTCTGTCCCTCATCTACTGTACAGACCAAAAGTTTGGACACACCTTCTCATTCAAAACATTTTTCTGTATTTTCATGACTATGAAAAATTGTACATTCACACTGAAGGCATCAAAACTATGAATTAACACGTGGAATTATACATTACACTTAACAAAAAAGTGTGAAATAACTGAAATATGTCTTATATTCTAGGTTCTTCACCTTTTGCTTTGATGACTGCTTCGCACACTCTTGGCATTCTCTTGATGAGCTTCAAGAGGTAGTCACCGGAAATGGTTTTCACTTCGCAGGTGTGCCCTGTCAGGTTTAATAAGTGGATTTCTGGCCTTATAAATGGGGTTGGGACTATCAGTTGTGTTGTGCAGAAGTCTGGTGGATACCAGCTGATAGTCCTACTGAATAGACTGTTACAATCTGTATTATGGCAAGAAAAAAGCAGCTAAGTAAAGAAAAACGAGAGGCCATCATTATTTTAAAGAAATGAAGGTCAGTCAGTCCGAAAAATTGGGAAAACTTTGAAAGTGTCCCCAAGTGCAGTTGCATAAACCATCAAGCGCTACAAAGAAACTGACTCACATGAGGACCGCCCCAGGAAAGGAAACCAGAGTCGCCTCTGCTTCTGAGGATAAGTTTATCCGAGTCACCAGCCTCAGAAATCGCAGGTTTACAGCAGCTCAGATTAGAGACCAGGTCAATGCCACACAGAGTTCTAGCAGCAGACACATCTCTACAACAACTGTTAAAGAGGAGACTTTGTGCAGCAGCCTTCATGGTAAAATAGCTGCTAGGAAACCACTGCTAAGGACAGGCAACAAGCAGAAGAGACTTGTTTGGGCTAAAGAACACAAGGAATGGACATTAGACCAGTGGAAATCTGTGCTTTGGTCTGATGAGTCCAAATTTGAGATCTTTGGTTCCAACCACCGTGTCTTTGTGTGACGCAGAAAAGGTGAACGGATGGACTCTACATGCCTGGTTCCCACCGTGAAGCATGGAGGAGGTGGTGTGATGGTGGGGGGTGCTTTGCTGGTGACACTGTTGGGGATTATTCAGAATTGAAGGCATAGTGGAACCAGCATGGCTACCACGCATCTTGCAGCAGCATGCTATTCCATCCGGTTTGCGTTTAGTTGGACCATCATTTATTTTTCAACAGGACAATGACCCCAAACACCTCCAGGCTGTGTAAGGGCTATTTGACCAAGAAGGAGAGTGATGGGGGTGCTACACCAGATGACCTGTACTCCATAGTCACCAGACCTGAACCCAATCGAGATGGTTTGGGGTGAGCTGGACCGCAGAGTGAAGGCAAAAGGGCCAACAAGTGCTAAGCATCTCTGGGAACGCCTTCAAGACTGTTGGAAGACCATTCCCGGTGACTACCTCTTGAAGCTCATCAAGAGAATGCCAAGAGTGTACAAAGCAGTCATCAAAGCAAAATGTGAAGAACCTAGAATATAAGACATAATTTCAGTTGTTTCACACTTTTTTGTAAAGTGTAATGTATAATTCCACATGTGATAATTCATAGTTTGATGTCTTCAGTGTGAATGTACAATTATCATAGTCATGAAAATACAGAAGATTCTTTGAATGAGAAGGTGTGTCCAAACTTTTGGTCTATACTGTATATCTATAGACATTAATATGCAGTAAGTATGTGCCCCCCACATCCACCTCCGGGGGCTTCTAGCTGTGCCCCGTCTCTCTGTAGCTGTGCCCCCGTCTCTCTGTAGCTGTGCCCCGTCTCTCTCTGTAGCTGTGCCCTGTCTCTCTCTGTAGCTGTGCTCCGTGTCTCTCTGTAGCTGTGCCCTGTCTCTCTGTAGCTGTGCCCCGTCTCTCTGTAGCTGTGCCCCGTCTCTCTGTAGCTGTGCCCTGTCTCTCTGTAGCTGTGCCCTGTCTCTCTGTAGCTGTGCCCCGTCTCTCTGTAGCTGTGCCCTGTCTCTCTCTGTAGCTGTGCCCCGTGTCTCTCTGTAGCTGTGCCCTGTCTCTCTGTAGCTGTGCCCCGTCTCTCTGTAGCTGTGCTCCGTGTCTCTCTGTAGCTGTGCTCCGTGTCTCTCTGTAGCTGTGCCCGCTCCCGTCTCTCTGTAGCTGTGCCCCGTCTCTCTGTAGCTGTGCCCGTCTCTCTGTAGCTGTGCCCCGTCTCTCTGTAGCTGTGCCCCGTCTCTCTGTAGCTGTGCCCCGTCTCTCTGTAGCTGTGCTCCGTGTCTCTCTGTAGCTGTGCCCTGAATCTCTGTAGCTGTGCCCCGTCTCTCTGTAGCTGTGCCCCGTCTCTCTCTGTAGCTGTGCCCCGTGTCTCTCTGTAGCTGTGCCCCGTCTCTCTGTAGCTGTGCCCCGTCTCTCTGTAGCTGTGCTCCGTGTCTCTCTGTAGCTGTGCCCTGAATCTCTGTAGCTGTGCCCCGTCTCTCTGTAGCTGTGCCCCGTCTCTCTCTGTAGCTGTGCCCCGTGCTCCTCGTCTCTCCGCTCTGTAGCCCCGTTCTCTCTGTAGCTGTGCCCCGTCTCTCGTACGTGCCCCGTCTCTCTGTAGCGTGCCCGTCTCTCTGTAGCTGTGCCTCTCTAGCGTGCCTCTCTCTGTAGCTGTGCCCTGTCTCTCTGTAGCTGTGCCCTGTCTCTCTGTAGCTGTGCCCGTTCTCTGTAGTGTGCCCCGTCTCTCTGTAGCTGTGCCCGTGTCCTCTCTGTAGCTGTGCCCCGTCTCTCTGTAGCTGTGCCCTTCTCTCGTAGCTGTGCCCGTCTCTGTACTGTGCCCCGTCTCTCTGTAGCTGTGCCGTCTCTCTGTAGCTGTGCCCCGTCTCTCTGTAGCTGTGCCCCGTCTCTCTGTAGCTGTGCCCGTCTCTCTGTAGCTTGCCCCGTCTCTCTGTAGCTGTGCCCGTCTCTCTGTACTGTGCCCGTCCTCTGTAGCTGTGCCCCTCCTCTGTACTGTGCCCGTCTCCTGTAGCTGTGCCCGTCTCTCTGTAGCTGGCCCGTCTCTCTGTAGCTGTGCCCGTCTCTCTGTAGCTGTGCCCGTCTCTCGTAGCTGTGCCGTCTCTGTAGCTTGCCCGTCTCTCTGTAGCTGTGCCCCGTCTCTCTGTACTGTGCCCGTCTCTCTGTAGCTGTGCCCGTCTCTCTGTGCCCGTCTCTCTGTAGCTGGCCCGTCTCTCGTAGCTGTGCCCCGTCTCTCTGTAGCTGTGCCCCGTCTCTCTGTAGCTGTGCCCCGTCTCTCTGTAGCTGTGCCCGTCTCTCTGTAGCTGTGCCTCTCTCTGTAGCTGTGCCCGTCTCTGTAGCTGTGCCCCGTCTCTCTGTAGCTGTGCCCGTCCTGTGCGTGTCTCTCTGTAGCTGTGCCCCGTCTCTCTGTAGCTGTGCCCCGTCTCTCTGTAGCTGTGCCCGTCTCTCTGTAGCTGTGCCCGTCTCTCTGTAGCTGTGCCCCGTCTCTCTGTAGCTGTGCCCGTCTCTCTGTAGCTGTGCCCGTTCTCTGTAGCTGTGCCCCGTCTCTCTGTAGCTGTGCCCGTCTCTCTGTAGCTGTGCCCGTCTCTCTGTAGCTGTGCCCGTCTCTCTGTAGCTGTGCCCGTCTCTCTGTAGCTGTGCCCCGTCTCTTCTGTAGCTGTGCCCGTCTCTCTGTAGCTGTGCCCCGTCTCTCTGTAGCTGTGCCCGTCTCTCTGTAGCTGTGCCCGTCTCTGTAGCTGTGCCGTCTCCTGTAGCTGTGCCCCGTCTCTCTGTAGCTGTGCCCGTCGTCTCTCTGTAGCTGTGCCCCGTCTCTCTGTAGCTGTGCCGTCTCTCTGTAGCTGTGCCCGTCTCTCTGTAGCTGTGCCCGTCTCTCTGTAGCTGTGCCCGTCTCTCTGTAGCTGTGCCCGTCTCTCTGTAGCTGTGCCCGTCTCTCTGTAGCTGTGCCCGTCTCTCGTAGCTGTGCCCGTCTCTCGTAGCTGTGCCCGTCTCTCTGTAGCTGTGCCCGTCTTCTCTGTAGCTGTGCCCGTCTCTCTCGTAGCTGTGCCCGTGTCTCTCTGTAGCTGTGCCCCGTCTCTCTGTAGCTGTGCCCGTCTCTCTGTAGCTGTGCCCGTGTCCTCTGTAGCTGTGCCGCTCTCTCTGTAGCTGTGCCCCGTCTCTCTGTAGCTGTGCCCGTCTCTCTGTAGCTGTGCCCGTCTCTCTGTAGCTGTGCCCGTCTCTCTGTAGCTGTGCCCGTCTCTCTGTAGCTGTGCCCCGCTGTAGCTGTCTCTGTAGCTGTGCCCGTCTCTCTGTAGCTGTGCCCGTCTCTCTGTAGCTGTGCCCGTCTCTCTGTAGCTGTGCCCGTCTCTCTGTAGCTGTGCCCCGTCTCTCTGTAGCTGTGCCCGTCTCCTCTGTAGCTGTGCCCGTCTCTCTGTAGCTGTGCCCGTCTTCTGACTTCCCGTCTTGTAGCTGTGCCCGTTCTCTCTGTAGCTGTGCCGTCTCTCTGTAGCTGTGCCCGTCTCTCTGTAGCTGTGCCGTCTCTCTGTAGCTGTGCCCGTCTCTCTGTAGCTGTGCCCGTCTCTCTGTAGCTGTGCCCGTCTCTCTGTAGCTGTGCCCCGTCTCTCTGTAGCTGTGCCCGTCTCTCTGTAGCTGTGCCCCGTCTCTCTGTAGCTGTGCCCCGTCTCTCTGTGCTGTCCGTCTCTCTGTAGCTGTGTGTCTCTCTGTGCTCCCGTCTCTGTGCTGTGCCCGTCTCTCTGTAGCTCGTCCGGCTGTGCCGTCTCTGTAGTTCCCGTCTCTTAGCGTGCCGTCTCTGTGCTGCCCGTCTCTCTGTAGCTGTGCCCTCTCTCTTCTGTGCGTCCTCTGTGCTGTGCCCGTCTCTCTGTAGCTGTGCCGTTCTCTTGCTGTGCCCGTCTCTCGTGTGCGCTCTGTCTGTGCCGTCTCTTAGCGTGCCCTCTTCTGTGCCGTGCCTTCTGGCTGTGCCGTCTCTCTTAGCTGTGCCCCTCTCTGTAGCTGTGCCCGTCTTCTTAGCGTGCCCGTCTCTCTGTGCTGTGCGTTCTCTGTACTGGCCGTCTCTCTGTAGCTGTGCCTGTCTCTCTGTAGTGTGCCCCGTCTCTCTGTAGCTGTGCCCTCTCTCGTACTGTGCCCGTCTCTCTGTAGCTGTGCCGTCCTGTACTGTGCCGTCTCTCTGTGCTGTGCCCTCTCTCTGTAGCTTGCCCCTCTCTGTTGTCGTCTCTCTGTACTGTGCCCGTTCCTGTAGCTGTGCCTTCCTGTAGCTTGCCGTTCCTCTCTGTCTGTGCCCTCTCTCTGTAGCTGTGCCTCTCTCTTAGCTGTGCCCCGTTCTCGTAGTGTGCCCGTCTCTCTGTGCTGTGCCCCTCTCTGTAGCTGTGCCCGTCTCTCTGTACTGTGCCGTCCTTCTGTAGTGTGCCCGTTCTCTGTACTGTGCCCGTGTCTCTGTACTGCCCCGTGTCTCTCTTAGCTGTGCCCGTCTCTCTGTGCTGTGCCCGTCTCTCTGTGCTGTGCCCCGTCTCTCTGTAGCTGTGCCCGTCTCTCTGTAGCTGTGCCTTGTCTGTCCTCGTGTCCCGTCTTCCTGTAGCTGTGCCCTGTCTCTGTAGCTGTGCCCCGTTCTCTCTGTGCTTCCCGTCTCTCTGTAGCTGTGCCCGTCTCTGTAGCTGTCCCGTGTGCTCTCTGTGGCGTCTCTGGTGCCCCGTCTCTCTGTAGCTGTGCCCCGTGTCTCTGTAGCTGTGCCCCTGTCTCTTGTAGCTGTGCCTGTTCTCTGTCTGTGCCCGTCTCTCTGTAGCTGGCCCGTCTCTTGCTGTGCCCGTCTCTCTGTGCTGTGCCCGTCTCTCTTGCTGTGCCCCGTCTCTCCTGTGCTGTGCCCCTCTCTCTTAGCTGTGCCCCGTCTCTCTGTAGCTGTGCCCGTTCTCGTTGTGCCCGTCTCTCTGTAGCTGTGCCCGTCCTCTTAGCTGTGCCCGTCTCTCTGTAGCTGTGCCCGTCTCTCTAGCTGTGCCGTCTCTCTGTAGCTGTGCCCCTCTCTGTAGCTGTGCCCCTCTCTGTAGCTGTGCCCCGTCTCTCTGTAGCTGTGCCCCGTCTCCTGTAGCTGTGCCCCGTCTCCGTAGTGCCCCGTCTCTTGTGTGCCCTCTCTGTAGCTGTGCCGTTCTCTGTAGCTGTGCCCGTCTTCTGTAGCTGTGCCCTTTCTGTTGTGCCCGTCTCCTGTGCTGTGCCCGTCTCTCTGTAGCTGTGCCCGTTCTCTGTAGCTGTGCCGCCTCTGTGCTGTGCCTCTTCTGTGCCCCGTCCTGTCTCTCGTTCTGTCGTCTCTCCGTTCTGTGCCCTCTCTGTGTGCCCCTTCTCTCTGTGGCCCTCTCTGTCCTCCCTGTAGCTGTGCCCGTCTCTCTGTAGCTGTGCCCTTCTCGTCTGTCCCGTTCTCTGTAGCTGTGCCCGTCTCTCTGTAGCTGTGCCCCGTCTCTCTGTAGCTGTGCCCCGTCTCTCTCTGTAGCTGTGCCCCGTCTCTCCGTAGCTGTGCCCGTCTCTCGTAGCTGTGCCCGTCTCTCTGTAGCTGTGCCCCGTCTCTCTGTAGCTGTGCCGTCTCTCTGTAGCTGTGCCCCGTCTCTCTGTAGCTGTGCCCGTCTCTCTTTTTAGCTGTGCCCGTCTCTCTGTAGCTGTGCCCCGTCTCTCTGTAGCTGTGCCCCGTCTCTCTGTAGCTGTGCCCCGTCTCTCTGTAGCTGTGCCCGTCTCTCTGTGCCCCGTCTCTCTGTAGCTGTGCCCGTCTCTCCGTAGCTGTGCCCGTCTCTCTCCCAGCTGTGCCCGTCTCTCCGTAGCTGTGCCCGTCTCTCTGTAGCTGTGCCCGTCTCTCTGTAGCTGTGCCCGTCTCTCTGTAGCTGTGCCCGTCTCTCTGTAGCTGTGCCCGTCTCTCTGTAGCTGTGCCCTCTCTCTGTACTGTGCCGTCTTCTGTAGCTGTGCCCCGTCTCTCTGTAGCTGTGCCCCGTCTCTCTGTAGCTGTGCCCCGTCTCTCTGTAGCTGTGCCGTCTCTCTGTAGCTGTGCCGTCTCTCTGTAGCTGTGCCCCGTCTCTCTGTAGCTGTGCCGTCTCTCTGTAGCTGTGCCCCGTCTCTCTGTAGCTGTGCCGTCTCTCGGTGTTTACTCGCTCTCCGCAGACACCTGTCCCGGCGGCGGCGCCTCCTCTCTCCGCCTCCCCGGCCCCGTCCTCCCGCTCCTCCTTCTCCTCCTCCCGCCGCTGTCGGTGCATCATCCCCAGTATCGGCGCATACAGCGGCGGACATGCGGCTCTCCCGCCGTCCCCCGCCGCCCTCCTGCCCGGGTGACCCCACGGCCTCTCCGCTCCGAGCGCTGTGATCCCTCTGCGGTCCCGGCCGCGACCATGTGGAGCCCAACGGAAGAGGAGAAGTACGGAGTGGGTGAGTGACAGCCCCGGGGCCGCACCGGCGACACACGGGCTCCGCGGCCGAGGAGGGAAGAGACGAGCGGACGTGACAGGAATTCCGCACCGGGAGGAGGAAAGCAGCGGCGGGGGAAGCCATACTGCACCGTGTACAGGGCTGCACCGAGCGGGGAGGGGGGACACGGCACAGCACACCGTATACACACCGTAACCACCGTATACACACCGTAACCACCGTATACACACCGTAACCACCGTATACACACCGTAACCACCGTATACACACACCGTAACCACCGTATACACACCATAACCACCGTATACACACACCGTAACCACCGTATACACACACCGTAACCACCGTATACACACCGTAGCCACTGTATACACACCATAACCACTGTATACACACACCATATACTACACTGAGCCCGGGGAGAGGGTACATGTCACTATACACTATATACACACCGTAACCACTGTATACACACACCGTAACCACCGTATACACACACCGTAACCACCGTATACACACCGTAGCCACTGTATACACACCATAACCACTGTATACACACACCATATACTACACTGAGCCCCGGGGAGGAGGGTACACGGCACAGCACACCGTATACACACCGTAGCCACTGTATACACACCGTAACCACCGTATACACACCGTAGCCACTGTATACACACCGTAACCACCGTATACACACCGTAACCACCGTATACACACCGTAACCACCGTATACACACACCGTATACTACACCGAGCCCCGGGGAGGAGGGTACACGGCACAGCACACCGTATACATACCGTATACACACCGTAACCACTGTATACACACCGTAACCACTGTATACACACCGTAACCACTGTATGCACACACCATATACTACACCGAGCCCCGGGAGGAGGGTACACGGCACAGCACACCGTAACCACTGTATACACACCGTAACCACCGTATACACACACCGTATACTACACCGAGCCCCGGGGAGGAGGGTACATGTCACTATACACTATATACACACCGTAACCACTGTATACACACACCGTAACCACCGTATACACACACCGTAACCACCGTATACACACCGTAGCCACTGTATACACACCATAACCACTGTATACACACACCATATACTACACTGAGCCCCGGGAGGAGGGTACACGGCACAGCACACCGTATACACACCGTAGCCACTGTATACACACCGTAACCACTGTATACACACCGTAGCCACGTATACACACCGTAACCACCGTATACACACCGTAACCACCGTATACACACCGTAACCACCGTATACACACACCGTATACTACACCGAGCCCCGGGGAGGAGGGTACACGGCACAGCACACCGTATACACACCGTATACACACCGTAACCACTGTATACACACCGTAACCACTGTATGCACACACCATATACTACACCGAGCCCCGGGGAGGAGGGTACACGGCACAGCACACCGTAACCACTGTATACACACCGTAACCACCGTATACACACACCGTATACTACACCGAGCCCCGGGGAGGAGGGTACACGGCACAGCACACTGTATACACACCGTAACCACCATATACACACACCGTATACTACACCGAGCCCCGGGGAGGAGGGTACACGGCACAGCACACCGTATACACACCGTAACCACCGTATACACACCGTAACAACTGTATACACACCGTAACCACTGTATACACACCGTAACCACTGTATACACACACCATATGCTACACCGAGCCCCGGGGAGGAGGGTACACGGCACAGCACACCGTAACCACTGTATACACACCGTAACCACCGTATACACACACCGTATACTACACCGAGCCCCGGGGAGGAGGGTACACGGCACAGCACACCGTATACACACCGTAGCCACTGTATACACACCGTAACCACTGTATACACACCGTAACCACTGTATACACACACCATATACTACACCGAGCCCCGGGGAGGAGGGTACACGGCACAGCACACCGTATACACACCGTAGCCACTGTATACACACCGTAACCACTGTATACACACCGTAACCACTGTATACACACACCATATACTACACCGAGCCCCGGGGAGGAGGGTACACGGCACACCGTAACCACCGTATACACACGCCGTATACTACACCGAGTCCCAGGGAGGAGGGTACACGGCACTACACACTGTATACACACTGTAACCACTGTATACACACTGTAACCACTGTATACACACTGTAACCACCGTATACACACTGTAACCACTGTATACACACCGTAACCACTGTATACACACCGTAACCACTGTATACACACACCATATACTACACCGAGCCCCGGGAGGCGGATACACGGCACCTCACACTGTAACCACTGTATACACACACCGTAACCACTGTATACACACACCGTATACTACACCGAGCCCCGGGAGGAGGGTACACGGCACAGCACACCGTAACCACTGTATACACACCGTAACCACCGTATACACACACCGTATATTACACCGAGCCCCAGGGAGGAGGGTACACGGCACTACACACTGTATACACACTGTAACCACTGTATACACACTGTAACCACCGTATACACACTGTAACCACCGTATACGCACCGTAACCACTGTATACACACCGTAACCACTGTATACACACCGTAACCACTGTATACACACACCATATACTACACCGAGCCCCGGGGAGGCGGATACACAGCACCTCACACTGTAACCACTGTATACACACACCGTAACCACTGTATACACACACCGTATACTACACCGAGCCCCGGGGAGGAGGGTACACGGCACAGCACACCATAACCACTGTATACACACCATAACCACCGTATACACACACCGTATACTACACCGAGCCCCAGGGAGGAGGGTACACGGTACTGCACACCATATACACATCGTATACACACCGTAGCCACTGTGTACACACTGTAACCACTGTATACACACACCGTATACTACACCGAGCCCGGGGAGGCGGATACACGGCACCTCACACTGTAACCACTGTATACACACACCGTAACCACTGTATACACACACACCGTAACCACTGTTGCACACCGTAACCACTGTATACACACACCGTATACTACACCTAGCCCGGGGAGGAGGGTACATAGCACTGCACACCGTATACACACTGTAACCACTGTATACACGCCGTAACCACCGTATACACACACCGTAACCACCGTATACACACACCGTAACCACTGTATGCTCACCGTAACCACTGTTGCACACCGTAACCACTGTATACACACACCGTATACTACACCGAGCCCGGGGAGGATGGTACACGGCACAGCACACCGTATACACACCGTAACCACTGTATACACACCGTAACCACCGTATAACACACACACCGTATACTACACCAAGCCCCGGAGAGGAGGGTACACGGCACTGCACACTGTATACACACACCGTAACCACTGTATACACACACCGTAACCACTGTATGCTCACCGTAACCACTGTTGCACACCGTAACCACTGTATACACACACCGTATACTACACCGAGCCCGGGAGGAGGGTACACAGCACTGCACACTGTATACACACCGTAACCACTGTATACAGACACCGTATACTACAACCGAGTCGGGGAGGGGGGTACATGGCACTACACACTGTATACACACCGTAACCACTGTATACACACCGTAACCAATGTATACACACACCGTAACCACTATATAGACACCGTAACCACTGTATACACACACCGTATACTACACCAAGCCTGGGGAGAGGGTACACGGCACTACACACTATATACACACCGTAACCACTGTATACACACCGTAACCACTGTATACACACCGTATACTACACCGAGCCCCGGGGAGGAGGGTACACGGCACTGCACACTGTATACACACTGTAACCACTGTATACACACTGTATACTACACCGAGCCTGGGAAGGAGGGTACACGGCACAGCACACTGTATACACACACTGTAACCACTGTATACACACACCGTAGCCACTGTATGCTCACCGTAACCACTATATTCAAATTCAAATTCAAAGACGCTTTATTGTCAGGACTAAATACACATTAGTTTTGCCAAAGCAAGTGTACAAAAGGGGGAAAGTGATAGGGATGTTGAGTAGGGGCAGATCCAGGGTGGGGGCTATGGAAGTCCATGGCATAGGGAGGGGTGATGGGGGCGCAGGTCCAGGGTGGGGGCTATAAAAGTCCATGGCATAGGGTGGGGTGATGGGGCAGATCCGGGGTGGGGGCTATAGAAGTCCATGGCATAGGGAGGTGTGATGGGGGCAGATCCAGGGTGGGGGCTATAAAAGTCCATGGCATAGGGAGGGGTGATGGGGGCAGATCCGGGGTGGGGGCTATAGAAGTCCATGGCATATCATAGTTCTCTTTCTCGCAGTCTATGACATTCGCTCACATACCGCGCTGCTATCTCCGCTGCTCTCTCTTCTTCCCCCAGCAAGATATGTGTTTTCTCTTCCTCCTTCATGGTGATGAAATCCGGGAAGAGATGTGAGAGTCTCCTGAAGTGAGTGTCCCTCACTGCTGAGTATTTGGAGCAGTGTAGCAGGAAGTGGGTTTCGTCCTCTATGGCCTCCTGGTCACAGTGTTGGCATAGTCTTTCCTCCCTGGGCTTGTAGCTCTGCCTGTGTCGGCCGGATTCGATGGCCAGACTGTGAGCACTGAGTCTATACCGGCTCAGGATCTGGCGGTCTCTGGGGTCCGGGAGTTTCTCCAGGTATGGGGCCAGACTGTAGTCTCTCTGTAGACTCCGGTACATGGTCAGTTTCTGGAGCTGATGATGTCGTTCTTCCAGTCACTGACATACCTCTCCTGGCCTTCGTCTACCATCTTCCTGATTTCGGCTTTTGTCAGGTTGTTGTGATTGGTGTTCTGGTCAGGTTGGGTTTGGGTGAGCTGTTCCGAGGGTCCTAGTTTTTCTGTTTCACCTACGTGTGTCAGGGCTTTATGGTGATGGGAGCTTGGATTGCTCCTACGTAGGTGAGCCCGGAATGACAGTGCCCTCTTTAGAACCGTTAGGTGTAGAGGGAATCTGCCCAGCTCGGCCCGGCAGGCACTGTTGGAGGTGCTCCGATGGACTTGGAGAAGGTGCTTGCAGAATTCCAGGTGGAATATTTCTGTTGGGCTGGAATCCCATGTTGACCAGTCTGGGTAGGTGTGAGGACCCCAGACTTCACTGCCATACAGGAGGATTGGGGCGATGACCGAGTCGAAGATTTTTAACCAGACACTCACTGGTGGCTTCAGATGGTAAAGTTTCCTTCGGATGCCATAGAAGGTTTTACATGCCTTGTCTTTCAGGGTCTCTATGGCTTGTTTGAAGCTTCCTGACCGGTGAATCTCTAGGCCCAGGTAGGTATATTTGTCTGTTCCTGTAAGGGCGCAGTTGTTGAGGACAAATGAAGGGTGCTGGTCTAATTTTCTCTTTCTCCTCTGGAACACCATGATGTTGGTTTTCTTTAGGTTGACCGGTAGTGCCCAGGTGGAGCTGAATTTCTCTAAGATTTTCAGGTTGTCTTGGAGGCCTTTCTCGGTTGGTGACAGAAGCAGCAGGTCATCTGCATACAGCAGGAATTTCACCTGGGTGTCGTGGAGGGTGGGACCTGGTGCTGTGGAAGATTCCAGAGCGGTAGCCAGCTCGTTGATGTAAATGTTGAAGAGCGTTGGACTTAGGCTACAGCCTTGTCTGACTCCACGGCTCTGCTGGAAATAAGCCGTTCTTTTACCGTTCACACTCACACTGCAGAGGTTCTCGGTGTAGGAGCTTTTGATAACATCGTAGGTCTTTCCTCCTATTCCGCTCTCCAGCAGTTTCAGGAATAAGCCCGGGTGCCACACCGAATCAAAGGCCTTTTTAAAGTCCACGAAACAGGCGTATATCTTCCCGTTCTTTGTATTGTGGACGTGTCTCTGAATGAGGCTGTGCAGGGTATAGATGTGGTCAGTGGTGCGGTGGTTTGGCATGAACCCTGCTTGGCTCTTGCTGAGGACGTTATGTTCGGTGAGGAAACTGAGGATCCTCTTGTTCAGGATGCTGTTGAACAGTTTCCCCAGGTTGCTGCTGACACATATGCCTCTGTAGTTGGCTGGGTCATGCCTGTCCCCATTCTTGTGGATGGGTGTGATGAGGCCTTGGTTCCAGGTACGAGGGAAGTAGCCGGCACTTAGCACAATATTGAAGAGTTTAACCATTGCAGCCTGTATTTCTGGTGGGCTGTACTTCAGCATTTCTGGTAGGATTCCATCCAGGCCACCGGCTTTTCTACATCTTATGGAAGAGATTCTCTCTGCTACTTCCTGTAATGTAATAGGTGTATCCACGGGGTTTTGGAAATTTTTTACTTTTTCCTCCATTGCTTTTAGTTTTGCCATTATGTTTTCCTGTTCTTGGTTTAGTTCTTCCTTTGGGATGTCTTTATAGAGGTCTCTGAAGTACTGGAGCCAGATGTTGCCATTTTGGATATGGATGTTGTTTTTCTTGTCTTTTGTGCCCATGTGGTTCCATAGTTCCCAGAAG
The DNA here is from genome assembly GCA_033576555.1 of Oophaga sylvatica. NCBI lineage: Eukaryota > Metazoa > Chordata > Amphibia > Anura > Dendrobatidae > Oophaga > Oophaga sylvatica. The sequence continues at coordinate 13,499 of JARQOD010003829.1, read as the reverse complement.
GAATTGTCTTGAAGAGCATCTTGGAGTTGGTTAAGCTTGGTAGAGATGTAACTCTGCTTCTTCCTCCTGAGGATGGTTTTGTACTGTCTTTGTATGGTTTCATAGGCTTCCCTCAGACCAGGGTGGTTGGGGTCTCTATGTTTCTTGTTTGAGGCTGTTCTCAGGGTCTCCCGTACGGCTTTACATTCTCTGTCAAACCAACCATTGATCTGTTTTTCTTTTGGTCTCTTGTAGTCAACTTTTTTAAGGTCGGACAGTCTGGCCATTGCATAGAATATATTGTTGAGGTCTTTTGTAGCTTGACTCACTCCCTTTGGGTTAGGCTGGTACTTGTGGTTGTAGAAGTGGTGGAGCATCCGCTGTATTTCAGGTCTGCTGAGAGCCTCTTTATACTTTAATGCCGACGTTTTGGACCATTTATAGGATGGAGGCCGGTTGAAGAGGCCGCTATGCTGTGGCTTTTGAGTGGGTGGTTTCTCTGTAGATTTCAAGTACAGAAGAAGTTGGCTGTGGTCTGACAGGTGCGTTTGTGGGGTGACTATGAAGGCGCTGATATTTGCCCGGCTCATGTCTGTAATGGCATAATCTACTACACTCCTCCCTACATGGGAGTTTAGTGTATACCTCCCCAAAGAGTCTCCTTTGGTACGTCCATTAAGAATATGAAGTCCTAAACTTCTACATACGTTCAGGAGCTTTTTACCACTTTTGTTGACTGTACTGTCATAGCTGTTTCTCTCTGTGTGTACTGAGTCTTGGCCGTCATTCTCTGCTCCAAATATGTAGATGTTCCCATCCGTGGTCAGGAAGTCGTTTTCTCTCCCTGTTTTTGCGTTGAGGTCTCCAAAGATGAGAACTTTGCCCAGGGCCTGATAGTGGGCGGCTTCTCTTTGTAAGATCTCGAAGCTCTCTGGATTGAAGTAGGGGACTCTGGCGGTGGTATATAGGTGGCGCAGAGGTGGACATCAGACTGAGAGGTGAGGATGGAGCTGCTGATCCTGATCCATATGTGGCTGCCTCCTCTCTTCACCGGTTTGATGTATTGGTGGAGCTCATCTTTATACCAGATCAGTATTCCTCCTGAGCTCCGGCCCTGTTTGATGTTTTTATTTTTCAGGGCAGGGACAGAGATTTCCCTGTATCCGATGGGCGCCAGGGATTCGTTTTCGGCTCTGCTCCATGTTTCCAGGAGGATCTGGATGTCTATATTTTTCAGTCTTTGTATAAAGTCAGGGTCATTTGTTTTACATCCAAAGGTCGAGGTGTTGAGACCCTGAATATTCCAGCTGCTGATTGTAAGTGAAGTCATTTTTCTATTTATCTTGTGTGTATATACCTTGTAATGAGTATGGCTGTGTAGGACAAACTGGATTTCTGACTGTTTTGTAGGTGTGCTTATATACACACACCGTATACTACACCGAGCCCGGGGAGGAGGGTATACGGCACTACACACTGTATACACACTGTAACCACTGTATACACACAGTAACCACTGTATACACACACCGTATACTACACCGAGCCTGGGGAGGAGGGTACACGGCACTGCACACTGTATACACACAGTAACCACTGTATACACACAGTAACCACTGTATACACACAGAAACCACTGTATACACACAGTAACCACTGTATACACACAGTAACCACTGTATACACACACCGGGGAGAGGCTACATGGCACTATACACTATATACACACTTTATACACACCTTAACGACTGTATACACACACCGTAAACGATACTGAGCCCCGGGGAGGAGGGTAAACGGCACTACACACTATATACAGACTGTATACACACCGTATACTACACTGAGCCCGGGGAGGAGTGTACACGGCACTACACACTGTATACACACACTGTATACACACCATAACCACTGTATACACACACCATATACTACACCGAGCCCGGGGAGAGGGTACATGTCACTATACACTATATACACACCGTAACCAATGTATACACACACCGTAACCACTGTATACATACACCCTATACTACACAGAGCCCAGAGAGGAGGGTACATGGCACTACACACTATATACACACCGTAACCACTGTATACACACACTGTAAACTACACCGAGCCCCGGGGAGGAGGGTACACGGCACTACACACTGTATACACACCCACCATAACCACTGTATACACACCATATACAACACCGAGCCCGGGGAGGAGGGTACACGGCACTACACACTGTATCCACACATTGTATACAAACCGTGAACACTGTATACTCACACCGTATACTACACCGAGCCCCGGGTAGGAGGGGTACACAGCACTACACACTATATACACACACAGTATATACACCGTAACCACTGTATACACACCGTATACTACACTGAGCCCCGGGGAGGAGGGGTACACAGCACTACACACTATATACACACACTGTATATACACCGTAACCACTGTATACACACCGTATACTACACCAAGCCCCGGGGAGGAGGGTACACAGCACTACACACTATATACACACACTGTAATAACACCGTAACCACTGTATACACACCGTATACTACAAAGAGCCCCGGGGAGGAGGGGTACACAGCACTACACACTATATACACACACTGTATACACACCGTAACCACTGTATACACACACGGTATACTACACCGAGCCCAGGGGAGGAGGGGTACACAGCACTACACTATATACACACACTGTGTACGCACTGTAATCACTGTATACACACACTGTAACCACAATATACTACATGGATCACTGGGAGAAGGGGTACACAGCAGTATACACTATATACACACCACTGTGTACACTATATATACAGGGCATATCTACTGTACACACACACCACCGTATCTGAGATATACGGTATATATGCATATTCTGTACACACCGTATACACTATGTACACACCACTATATCTGCTACGAACACCACCTTATCCACTACACACACCACTGTATATACACCCACGCAACACCAAATCTAACACAGACACACATAGTTGGTGGGCAGTTCCCCGCTCCTCTGTCACACACTCTGTAATTTTGCTGATGCCCTGATTTTGGAGTTGCTTATCACAGTGCAGAGATTGGGACGCAAGTGACTTCATGTGAACCAGGCCTGATAAGTAACAGCAGCAAACTACAACCCCCAACATGCATTACAGGCTGCTCCTCAGTGCCAGCAAACCAGAGAGCACGACAGCGGATACTGAGGAATCACTTTACATTATTACTAGTGATGGATAGGAGGCATTCTCAGTGATGTCACCGCTGATCTCTAGTGATGGATAGGAGGCATTCTCAGTGATCTCACCTCTGATCTCTAGTGATGGATAGGAGACATTCTCAGTGATGTCACCTCTGATCTCTAGTGATGGATAGGAGACATTCTCAGTGATGTCACCTCTGATCTCTAGTGATGGATAGGAGACATTCTCAGTGATGTCACCGCTGATCTCTAGTGATGGATAGGAGGCATTCTCAGTGATGTCACCGCTGATCTCTAGTGATGGATAGGAGACATTCTCAGTGATGTCACCTCTGATCTCTAGTGATGGATAGGAGACATTCTCAGTGATGTCACCGCTGATCTCTAGTGATGGATAGGAGGCATTCTCAGTGATGTCACCGCTGATCTCTGTGATGGATAGGAGGCATTCTCAGTGATGTCACCGCTGATCTCTGGTGATGGATAGGAGGCATTCTCAGTGATGTCACCTCTGATCTCTAGTGATGGATAGGAGGCATTCTCAGTGATGTCACCGCTGATCTCTAGTGATGGATAGGAGGCATTCTCAGTGATGTCACCGCTGATCTCTAGTGATGGATAGGAGACATTCTCAGTGATGTCACCTCTGATCTCTAGTGATGGATAGGAGCATTCTCAGTGATGTCACCTCTGATCTCTAGTGATGGATAGGAGACATTCTCAGTGATGTCACCACTGATCTCTAGTGATGGATAGGAGGCATTCTCATGATGTCACCGCTGATCTCTAGTGATGGATAGGAGGCATTCTCAGTGATCTCACCTCTGATCTCTAGTGATGGATAGGAGGCATTCTCAATGATGTCACCGCTGATCTCTGGTGATGGATAGGAGGCATTCTCAGTGATGTCACCGCTGATCTCTAGTGATGGATAGGAGGCATTCTCAGTGATGTCACCGCTGATCTCTGGTGATGGATAGGAGGCATTCTCAGTGATGTCACCGCTGATCTCTAGTGATGGATAGGAGACATTCTCAGTGATGTCACCGCTGATCTCTAGTGATGGATAGGAGGCATTCTCAGTGATGTCACCACTGATCTCTAGTGATGGATAGGAGCATTCTCATGATGTCACCGCTGATCTCTAGTGATGGATAGGAGGCATTCTCAGTGATGTCACCGCTGATCTCTAGTGATGGATAGGAGGCATTCTCATGATGTCACCGCTGATCTCTGGTGATGGATAGGAGGCATTCTCAGTGATGTCACCGCTGATATCTAGTGATGGATAGGAGGCATTCTCAGTGATGTCACCGCTGATCTCTAGTGATGGATAGGAGGCATTCTCAAGTGATGTCACCGCTGATCTCTAGTGATGGATAGGAGGCATTCTCAGTGATGTCACCACTGATCTCTAGTGATGGATAGGAGGGATTCTCAGTGATGTCACCGCTGATCTCTAGTGATGGATAGGAGGCATTCTCAATGATGTCACCGCTGATCTCTGGTGATGGATAGGAGGCATTCTCAGTGATGTCACCGCTGATCTCTAGTGATGGATAGGAGGCATTCTCAGTGATGTCACCGCTGATCTCTAGTGATGGATAGGAGGCATTCTCAGTGATGTCACCACTGATCTCTAGTGATGGATAGGAGGATTCTCAGTGATGTCACCGCTGATCTCTAGTGATGGATAGGAGGCATTCTCATGATGTCACCGTCTGATCTCTGGTGATGGATAGGAGGCATTCTCAGTGATGTCACCACTATCTCTAGGATGATAGAGGCATTCTCAGATCACGCTGACTCTAGTGATGGATAGGAGCATTCTCATGTGTCACCGACTCTAGTGAGGATAGAGCTTCTCATGATGTCACCGATCTCTAGTGAGAGGAGCATTCTCATGATTCACCGCTGACTCTGTGAGGATAGAGCATTCTCATGATGCACCTGATCTCTGTGAGGAAGAGGCATTCTCATGATGTCACCCTGATCTCTGTGATGGATAGAGCATCCATGAGTCACCCTGACTCTAGTGATGGATAGGGCATTCTCATGATGTCACCGATCCTGATGATAGAGGCATCTCATGATTCCGCTGATCTCGTGATGATAGAGCATCTCAGTGATTCACCGCTGACTCTAGTGGATAGAGCATCTCATGATGTCACCCTGATCTCTAGTGATGGATAGAGCTCTCCTGATGTCACGCTGATCTCTAGTGATGATAGGAGCATTCTCAGTGATGTCACCCTGATCTCTAGTGATGGATAGGAGCATTCTCATGATGTCACGCTGATCTCTAGGATGGATAGAGCATTCTCAGTGATGTCACCGCTGATCACTAGTGATGGATAGGAGCATTCTCAGTGATGTCACCTGATCCTAGTATGGATAGGAGCATTCTCAGTGATGTCACCCTGATCTCTATGATGGATAGAGGCATTCTCAGTGATGTCACCTCTGATCTCTAGTGATGGATAGGAGGCATTCTCAGTGATGTCACCCTGATCTCTATGATGGATAGGAGCATTCTCATGATGTCACCGCGATCTAGTGAGATGGAGCATTCTCAGTGATGTCACCGCTGATCTCTAGTGAGGATAGGAGGCATTCTCAGTGATGTCACCGCTGATCTCTAGTGATGGATAGGAGGCATTCTCATGTGTCACCTCTGATCTCTAGTGATGGATAGGAGGCATTCTCAGTGATTCACCCTGATCTCTAGTGATGGATAGGAGCATTCTCAGTGATGTCACCCTGATTCTAGTGATGATAGGAGGCATTCTCAGTGATGTCACCGCTGATCTCTAGTGATGGATAGGAGGCATTCTCAGTGATGTCACCCTGATCTCTAGTGATGGATAGGAGGCATTCTCATGATGTCACCGCTGATCTCTAGTGATGGATAGGAGGCATTCTCAGTGATGTCACCGCTGATCTCTAGTGATGGATAGGAGGCATTCTCAGTGATGTCACCGCTGATCTCTAGTGATGGATAGGAGGCATTCTCAGTGATGTCACCTGCTGATCTCTAGTGATGGATAGGAGCATTCTCAGTGATGTCACCGCTGATCTCTAGTGATGGATAGGAGGCATTCTCAGTGATGTCACCGCTGATCTCTAGTGATGGATAGGAGGCATTCTCAGTGATGTCACCGCTGATCTCTAGTGATGGATAGGAGGCATTCTCAGTGATGTCACCGCTGATCTCTAGTGATGGATAGGAGGCATTCTCAGTGATGTCACCGTCTGATCTCTAGTGATGGATAGGAGCATTCTCAGTGATGTCACCTGCGATCTCTAGTGATGGATAGGAGGCATTCTCAGTGATGTCACCGCTGATCTCTAGTGATGGATAGGAGGCATTCTCAGTGATGTCACCGCTGATCTCTAGTGATGGATAGGAGGCATTCTCAGTGATGTCACCGCTGATCTCTAGTGATGGATAGGAGGCATTCTCAGTGATGTCACCGCTGATCTCTAGTGATGGATAGGAGGCATTCTCAGTGATGTCACCGCTGATCTCTAGTGATGGATAGGAGGCATTCTCAGTGATGTCACCGCTGATCTCTAGTGATGGATAGGAGGCATTCTCAGTGATGTCACCTCGTGATCTCTAGTGATGGATAGGAGGCATTCTCAGTGATGTCACCGCTGATCTCTAGTGATGGATAGGAGGCATTCTCAGTGATGTCACCGCTGATCTCTAGTGATGGATAGCGCGCTGAAGAGCATCATGAGTACCGATCTTATAGATACATCAGACACCACCTATGATGATAGGCATTCTTGATGTCACCATCTAGAGATGGCTTCCAGGATCCCGTCTAGTGATGGAAAGCATTCTCAGATGTCCGCTATCCTAGTGAGATAGGGCATTCCATGATCACACTGATCTCTATAGAGGAAGGCATCAGTGAGTCACCTACTCTATGATGGATAGAGCATCTCATGCCTATCTAGTGAGGATAGAGGCATCTCATGATCACCGATCATGAGGAAGAGCATCCATGGCACCTGATCTGATGAAGAGCTTTGATGTCACCCTGATCTTATAAGCATTCTATATCACCGATCTATAGAAGGAGGCATCTCATGATGTCCCGCTGACCTATGAGATAGAGCATTCTCATGATGTCACCGCTGACTCAGTGAGATAGAGCATTCCAGTGATGTCACGCTGACTCTAGTGATGATAGAGGCATTCTCATGATTCACCCTGATCCTATATGGATAGAGATTCTCAGATGTCACCTGATCCTATGATGGAAGAGCATTCTCAGTGATCACCGCTGATCTCATGATGATAGAGCTTCTCATATGTCACCGATCTCTAGATGGATAGAGGCATTCTCATGATGTCACCGCTGATCTCTAGTGAGGATAGAGCATTCTCATGATTCACCGCTGATCTCTAGATGGATAGAGCATTCTCATGATGTCACGCTGATCTATGATGATAGAGGCATTCTCAGTGATGTCACGCTGATCTCTAGTGAGATAGAGGCATTCTCATGAGTCACCGCTGATCTTGATGATAGAGCATCTCATGATGTCCCGCTGATCTCATGATGGAAGGAGCATTCTCATGATCACCGCTGACTATGATGGATAGAGCATCCAGTATGTCACGCTGATCCTGTGATGATGAGCATTCTCTATGTCACCCTGATCTAGTGATGGATAGGCATCCAGATCACGACCTAGTGAGGTAGGAGCATCTCATGATCACCTGATTCTAGATGTAGAGCATTTTATGACCACTCTAGATGATGAGTCTCAGTAGTCCTGATCCTATATGAAGGTCTCATGAGCACCATCTAGAGGATGAGGCTCCAGTGATGTCCGCTGATCTCTATGATGGATAGAGGCACCAGTGATCCTGATCATGAGGATAGGAGCATTCTCAGTGATTCCCTGATTCAGTGAGATAGAGCATTCTCAGTGATTCACCCTGATCCTGTGATGGATAGGAGCATTCTCATATTCACCGCTGTCTCTGTGATGGATAGGAGGTTCCAGTGATGTCACCCTGATCCTAGTGATGGAAGAGCATTCATGTGCACCCTGATCCTGTGATGAAGGAGGATCCGTGATGCACCTGATCATGAGGATAGAGCATTCTCATGATGTCACCTGATCCTTGAGATGGCATCTCATGATGTCACCTGTCTCTAGTGAAATAGAGCATTCTATGATGTACGCTATCTCAGTGATGATAGGGATTCTAGTGATGTACCACTATCTGTGAGATGGCATTCTCAGTGATTCCTGTATCTCATTGGTAGAGGCATTCTCAGTGATGTCACACTGCGATCTCTAGTGATGGATAGGAGGCATTCTCAGTGATGTCACCCTGATCTCTAGTGATGATAGGAGGCTTTCTCAGTGATGTCACGATCTCTAGTGATGGATAGGCATTCTCAGTGATGTCACCCTGATCTCTAGTGATGGATAGGGGCATCTCAGTGATGTCACCCTGATTTATGATGGATAGAGTCTAGTGAGTACCTGATTCTATGATGGATAGAGCATTCTCAGTGATGTCACACCTGATCTCAGTGATGGATAGGAGCATTCTCAGTGATGTCCACCGTCTGATACTAGTGATGGAGGATCTCAGATGATGTCACCGCTGATCTCTAGTGATGGATAGGAGGCATTCTCAGTGATGTCACCTTGATCTCTAGTGATGGATAGGGGCTTTCTCAGTGAATGTCCTCTGATCTCTAGTGATGGATAGGAGGCATTCTCAGTGATTCACCGCGATCTCTATGATGGATAGGAGCATCTCAGTGATGTCACCGCTGATCTTATGGATAGGAGGCATTCTCAGTGTACCCGCTGATCTATGATGGATAGAGGCATTCTCAGTGATGTCACCGCTGATTCTAGTTGGAAGGAGCATTCTCAGTGATGTACCCGATCTCTATGAGGATAGGAGGTCACCGCTGATCTCTGTGATGGATAGGAGGCATTCTCAGTGATGTCACCGCGATCTTGGTGATGGATAGGAGGATTCTCAGTGATGTACCCTGATCTTGTGATGGATGGGCATCTCAGTGATTTCACCTGATTCGTGGGTAGAGGCATCCAGTGAGTCCTGACTTGTGAGATAGGCTTTCATGATTCCGACTGGTGAGGATGGGGCATCTCAGATGTCACCGATCTGTGAGGATAGGCTCTCATGATGTCACTGATCTGTATGATAGAGGCTTCTCAGGTCACCTGATTCTGTGATGGTGGCATTCCATGTTCACCGATCGTAGGAGGAGGCATCTCAGTGATGTCACCTGCTCTGTGTGATAGGGGCATTTAGTGGGGGGGGGGGGGGGGGGGGGGGGGGGGATTCAGTGTGCACCGTGATCTCAGTATGGATAGGAGCATTATGATGTACCCTGATATTGTAGGATGGAGGCATTTCGTGATTGTCACCTGATCTCTAGTGATGGATAGGAGGCATTCTCAGTGATGTCAGCTGATCTGGTGATGGATGGGGCATTCTCTTGGGATGTCAGCTGATCTCTGTGAGGAAGGGCTTTCAGTGATGTCACCTCTGATCTCTAGTGATGGATGGAAGGCATTCTCAGTGTGTCACGCTGATCTCTGTTGGATTGGAGCTTCTCAGTGGATTACCCTGATCTCTGTGATGGATAGGAGGACATTCTCAGTGATGTCACCCTGATCTCTGTGGGAAGGAGGTTCTCAGTGATGTTCCCCTCTCTGTGATGGATAGGAGGCTTTCTCAGTGATGTCACCCTGATCTCTGGTGATTGGAGGACTTTCATCGGTTCACCTGATTCTTGATGGATAGGTGCATTCTCAGTGATGTCACGCTGATATCTGGGATGGATAGAGGCATGCTCATATGTCCGTCTGATTCTAGTGAGGCATAGGAGCATTCTCAGTGATTCTAGTGGTGCTATTGTGTAGGCTTTCGGGGCATTCCTGGCTGCTATATCTCCGCACCGCCGTCCCATGCTGGTACCACTGCCAGGAGCCCCCGTTATATCTCGCACCCGCCGTCCCATGCTGTTACCACGGGCCAGGAGCCCCCGTTATATCTCCGCACCGCCGTCCCATGCTGGTACCACTGGCCAGGAGCCCCCGTTATATCTCCGCACCCGCCGTCCCATGCTGGTACCACTGGCCAGGAGCCCCCGTTATATCTCCGCACCCGCCGTCCCATGCTGGTACCACTGGCCAGGAGCCCCGTTATATCTCCGCACCGCCGTCCCATGCTGGTACCACTGACCAGGAGCCCCCGTTATATCTACGCACCAGCCCGTCCCATGCTGGTACCACTGGCCAGGAGCCCCCGTTATATCTCCGCACCCGCCGTCCCATGCTGGTACCACTGGCCAGGAGCCCCCGTTATATCTCTGCAGCCGCCGTCCCATGCTGGTACCACTGGCCAGGAGCCCCCGTTATATCTCCGCAGCCCGCCGTCCCATGCTGGTACCACTGGCCAGGAGCCCCCGTTATATCTCCGCACCCGCCGTCCCATGCTGGTACCACTGGCCAGGAGCCCCGTTATATCTCCGCACCGCCGTCCCATGCTGGTACCACTGGCCAGGAGCCCCCGTTATATCTCCGCAGCCAGCCGTCCCATGCTGGTACCACTGGCCAGGAGCCCCCGTTATATCTCCGCACCGCCGTCTCATGCTGGTACCACTGGCCAGGAGCCCCCGTTATATCTCCGCACACCGCCGTCCCATGCTGGTACCACTGGCCAGGAGCCCCCGTTATATCTCCGCAGCCGCCGTCCCATGCTGGTACCACTGGCCAGGAGCCCCCGTTATATCTCCGCACGCCGCCGTCCCATGCTGGTACCACTGACCAGGAGCCCCGTTATATCTCCGCACCCGCCGTCCCATGCTGGTACCACTGGCCAGAGCCCCCGTTATATCTCCGCACCGCCGTCCCATGCTGGTACCACTGGCCAGGAGCCCCCGTTATATCTCCGCACCAGCCGTCCCATGCTGGTACCACTGGCCAGGAGCCCCCGTTATATTCCGCACCGCCGTCCCATGCTGGTACCACTGGCCAGGAGCCCCCGTTATATCTCCGCACCCGCCGTCCCATGCTGGTACCACTGGCCAGGAGCCCCCGTTATATCTCCGCACCGCCGTCCCATGCTGGTACCACTGGCCAGGAGTCCCCGTTATATCTCCGCACCCGCCGTCCCATGCTGGTACCACTGGCCAGGAGCCCCCGTTATATCTCGCACCCGCCGTCCCATGCTGGTACCACTGGCCAGGAGCCCCCGTTATATCTCCGCACCCGCCGTCCCATGCTGGTACCACTGGCCAGGAGCCCCCGTTATATCTCCGCACCGCCGTCCCATGCTGGTACCACTGGCCAGGAGCCCCCGTTATATCTCCGCACACCGCCGTCCCATGCTGGTACCACTGGCCAGGAGCCCCCGTTATATCTCCGCACCCGCCGTCCCATGCTGGTACCACTGCCAGGAGCCCCCGTTATATCTCCGCACCCGCCGTCCCATGCTGGTACCACTGGCCAGGAGCCCCCGTTATATCTCCGCACCCGCCGTCCCATGCTGGTACCACTGGCCAGGAGCCCCCGTTTATTCTCCGCACCCGCCGTCCCATGCTGGTACCACTGGCCAGGAGCCCCCGTTATATCTCCGCACCCGCCGTCCCATGCTGGTACCACTGGCCAGGAGCCCCCGTTATATCTCCGCACCCGCCGTCCCATGCTGTACCACTGGCCAGGAGCCCCGTTATATCTCCGCACCCGCCGTCCCATGCTGGTACCACTGGCCAGGAGCCCCCGTTATATCTCCGCACCCGCCGTCCCATGCTGGTACCACTGGCCAGGAGCCCCCGTTATTTCTCCGCACCCGCCGTCCCATGCTGGTACCACTGGCCAGGAGCCCCCGTTATATCTCCGCACCCGCCGTCCCATGCTGGTACCACTGGCCAGAGCCCCCGTTTTATCTCCGCACCCGCCGTCCCATGCTGGTACCACTGGCCAGGAGCCCCGTTATATCTCCGCACCCGCCGTCCCATGCTGGTACCACTGGCCAGGAGCCCCGTTATATCTCCGCACCCGCCGTCCCATGCTGGTACACTGGCCAGAGCCCCGTTATATCTCCGCACCCGCCGTCCCATGCTGGTACCACTGGCCAGGAGCCCCCGTTTATCTCCGCACCCGCCGTCCCATGTGGTACCACTGCCAGGAGCCCCCGTTATATCTCCGCACCGCCGTCCCATGCTGGTACCACTGCCAGGAGCCCCGTTATATCTCCGCCCGCCGTCCCATGTGGTACCACTGCCAGGAGCCCCGTTATATCTCCGCACCGCCGTCCCATGCTGGTACCACTGGCCAGGAGCCCCCGTTATATCTCCGCACCCGCCTCCCATGCTGGTACCACTGGCCAGGAGCCCCCGTTATATCTCCGCACCCGCCTTCCCATGCTGGTACCACTGGCCAGGAGCCCCCGTTATACTCCGCACCGCCGTCCCATGCTGGTACCATGGCCAGGAGCCCCCGTTATATCTCCGCACCGCCGTCCCTGCTGGTACCACTGCCAGGAGCCCCGTTATATCTCCGCACCCGCCGTCCCATGCTGGTACCACTGGCCAGGAGCCCCCGTTATTCTCCGCACCGCCGTCCATCTGGTACCACTGGCCAGGAGCCCCCTTATATCTCCGCACCGCCGTCCCATGCTGGACCATGGCCAGACCCCCGTTATATCTCCCACCCCGTCCCATGTGGTACCACTGCCAGACCCCGTATTCTCCGCACCGCCGTCCCTGCTGGTACCCTGGCCAGAGCCCCCTTATATCTCCGCACCGCCTCCATGCTGGTACCACTGCCGGACCCCGTTAATCTCCGCCCGCCTCCCTGCTGTACCCTGCCAGAGCCCGTTATATCTCCGCACCGCCGTCCATGCTGGTACCACTGGCAGGAGCCCCCTTATCTCGCACCGCCGCCATGCTGGTACCACTGGCCAGAGCCCCCGTTATATCTCCGCACCGCCGTCCCATGTGGTACACTGCCAGGACCCCCTATATCTCCGCAGCCGCGTCCATCTGTACCACTGGCCAGGACCCCCGTTATTCTCCGCCCCGTCCCATGCTGGACCACTGGCCAGGACCCCGTTATATCTCCGCACCGCCGTCCCATGTGGTACCACTGGCCGACCCCGTTATATCTCCGCACCGCCGCCTGCTGTCCACTGCAGAGCCCCCGTTATATCTCCGCACCGCCTCCCATGCTGGTACCACTGGCCAGGCCCCCTTATTCTCCGCACCCGCCGTCCC
>JARQOD010003828.1:0-60711 GCA_033576555.1 Oophaga sylvatica | reverse complement strand
TCCATGCTGCAGTTCTGCGCGGTAGTCTGGGCACCGGCGCTTTTGTCCGGCCGTGACACCTCCTGTCAGATTGGGGTTTTCTAGGTTACTTTTGTAATGATTTTCCCCTTTTTGTTAAAATGGAGTTTTGTGTTTTGTGTGCCCTATTCCTGTTCGTTTGTTTAAACCCGGCTAGGTGTGGTTCACTGTGGAATATTTGCTTCGTTTCCCTGAACCCAGCTGTTTGTTCCTCCAGATCTTTTGTGTATTTCCAGGAAAGTGCATAACCTTATTCAGGTGTTTCTAGCCCAGCGTTTCTCCCAGGCTCTGGACATTCTCTGCATAAGTAAGTTGATACTGTGTTTCACTAAATGTTGACTTGGGAATTTAACCCTTGGTTCACTCCATTGATAAGAACTGTGTTTTTCTGATGTTGTTTGTTTAACCCTTTTGTGATTACCTTGGTGAGAGCTGTTGGAACTTTACGGAACCTTACTGCAATGAACTTGTTGTTGGACTTCACTGAATTAAGCCCAACTGAGTTTAACTTGTTCCTGGACCTCCCTGTGTTTCTGTACCGGATCTGACTCTTCACACACCAGCAGTGTGTAATCCAGCCCGTTACCTGTGCTCAGACTTACCTTGTGGTCACATTTGGTGAGGACTCCGTGTAAGAACTTTACCCCCTCGCTTAGAGGTTCAGGATTTTTTCGGATTCATATAACTGGACTTGTGTATATAATAGGGGACTCTGCATGTCATACGGGTTGTTTGAATTTGTTTTGGGTGTTTCTGTTTCACAAATAATTATTTGCTTTCAAAAGAAAACCCTTTGAGGTTATTGCCCCCGCTATCAGAATCCGAGTCCTACAATGTATTACGGATATTCCAGCCTAAAAAAGAGGATTTGCTGGGGCAAGCGGAGACCGGGCAGAAAATTGTTCACCTAGTTAACTCCTTGCAGCAGGAGGGTGGCGGCGCACAAATCAGATTAGGTTGGGTTGGGTTAACCACAAGCACAGGGGTTTGGTAGGCTCTCCAAGACCCTTTTTCTAGGTTGGGCCTGGGGCCTTCCTTATGAGCCACCTACCCCGTATGCCCAAATTGCCCCCCTTCGTTTTAATGGACCGAAGTCAATTCGTGGGTTTGTTTAATCAATTTATTATTTTTTGATGTCAGCCTCCTACTTCGGTCTGATAGATCTAAGGTTTTGATTTTATGTGTTGAATCACGTGACGGTTGGGCAAATCCTTTGGTTGAAGTCATGTTACCGTCTAAATAATTTGGACAATTTTTGGCGCCATGGGCAATGTTGCGATCCAACCGCCGTGCTACCGGAATCTGCCTTGCTTTCCTTAGCCCGGGGAAACGGTCGCATAGAATATGTTACGAATTTAAAAGGTTGTGGTGGAACCCGTGGGAAAACAATGCTTTATTACCAATCTTTAGAAAGGTTTGTCAAATGCAATCAAGGTGAGCTAGCTCGTTCAGGGAGTTCCACAGGGTTTGAATTGTTTTATACAGCACTGTGTGTTTGATATCCTTTTAACTGAACGCAGACAAGAAAAATGGGCCGCGTTAAATCGCATTATAATTACTCTCTTCCGTCCAGGGAAACCACAGGCAAAAACCCGCGAGAGGCTGAGGAGGTGCCTATGCAGGTGGACTCACTGCAGAGACGTGAGAATAATGAACGCCGCGAACACCGTCTCCGTGAGCGCTTATGTTTCTATTGTGGTCAATCGGACCATTTCCTCATCAATTGTCCTAAATGTCCTAGGCGACCCAACAAGGTGTTGGCGGTAGTAGGGGATTATGATAACACAGACGCTGAGTCTGAAGTTTCGGAAACCAGTCTACATCTAGATGCGGTTTTTCCCCCAATACTGATGCCGACTTCCCCTAAAGATCAAGGGGAGAAATATTCACATTGTTCTCTTCCTATACAGATTCAGTGGGAGGAACAGTGGATATCAAGTTCTGCCATGATAGACTCTGGAGCAGGTGGGAATTTCATGGATTCTTCTTTTGCAAAGGAACATGGTATAAAGACACAACTAAGAGCTTCACCAATCACTATGGAAACGGTGGATGGTTCCCCATTAGTTTCTGGACCAGTAGATCGGGAGACAGTGCCTCTGGAGTGTAAGATGGAACCAGACCATCAAGAAACACTTTCATTCATGTTAATATTTTCTCCTCATTTTCCTGTAATTTTAGGAATTCCCTGGTTACGGTCACAAAATCCAATCATCAATTGGGAAACCAAGGAGATAACCTTTCTCCCGAAGTGCAGTTCTACCATCAGTCCAACTGTGGCGGCTCCAGTTACCCAGAACTTGGAAGAGGTGATACAGGTACCTACTCTCCCTCTGATTTATCAGGAATTCTCAGACATTTGTGATAAAAGGAAGGCAGATCAACTTCCCCACATAGACCGTATGACTGCCCCATAGAATTGCTTCCTGGAGCAGCGATTCCTTTCGGCCATGTTTACCCGTTGGCGGCTCCGGAATTAAAATCTTTACGAGAGTATATAGATGAGAATTTAGCCAAGGGTTTATCCGACCATCTTCTTCACCAGCGGGAGCTCCAATATTCTTTGTAAAGAAGAAGTATGGTACTCTAAGACCCTGCATTGACTACCGGGAGTTAAATAAGGTAACCATTCGTAACAGGTACCCGTTGCCCCTAATTCCAGAATTGTTGGAAAGAGTTCGCCAGGCCAAAGTATTTACCAAATTAGATCTTCGTGGGGCATATAATTTACTCCGTATACGGCCCGGAGACGAATGGAAGACAGCTTTTAGATGCCGGTATGGACATTTTGAATATTTGGTGATGCCATTCGGACTCTGTAACGCTTCTGCTGCTTTTCAACATTTAGCCAACGACATTTTCAGGGATTTATTGGACCAATATGTGGTAATTTACCTTGATGACATCTTAATCTTTTCTGACTCCTTACAGGAACATCAGGAACATGTCAAGACCGTACTTAGACGTTTGAGAGATAATCATTTGTACATCAAACTCGAAAAGTGTGAGTTCCATTGTTCTGAAATTCAATTTTTAGGCTATGTTATCTCGCCTCAGGGATTGAATATGGAGTCCAGCAAGATCCAGGCAATCTTGGACTGGCCGGTACCAGGAAACATTAAGGAGGTACAACGATTCATTGGTTTTGCTAACTTTTATAGACGGTTTATCCGAAATTTTTCAGAAATTGTCCGTCCCATCACTCTCCTCACCAAGAAGGGGAAGAAGTTTGAATGGTCTTCGCAAGCTCAGGAGGCCTTTGATCGCCTGAAGGGTTGTTTTACCACAGCTCCAATATTGATGCATCCGGATCCTGCACAGCCTTTTATCGTGGAGGTGGACGCGTCTGACTGTGCATTGGGAGCTATCCTCTCACAACGTACCGGAGACAAAGGTTTGCTGCACCCGTGTGCCTTCTTCTCTCGTAGGTTATCTTCTGCAGAACTGAACTATGATGTGGCAGATAAGGAACTTTTGGCAATTATTTCTCCCTTTAAGGAATGGAGACACCATTTGCAGGGGGCAACTCAGCAGGTAGTAGTACTCACGGATCATAGCAATTTGGAATTCCTTAAGTCTGCCAGGTGTCTTTCTCCTCGACAAGCTAGGTGGAGTTTGTTCTTGAACCAGTTTAATTTTATATTTCGTACCGCCCAGGTTCACGTAATGGGAAAGCTGACGCATTATCCCGAATCCATACCGTGGATTCCGTGCCTGGGACCCCGTCGAAGA
The DNA here is from genome assembly GCA_033576555.1 of Oophaga sylvatica. Classification (NCBI taxonomy): domain Eukaryota; kingdom Metazoa; phylum Chordata; class Amphibia; order Anura; family Dendrobatidae; genus Oophaga; species Oophaga sylvatica. The sequence continues at coordinate 56,961 of JARQOD010003828.1, read as the reverse complement.
CCATCTTGTCGGAGGCCAATTTCGTTGGAGTGCTCCGGAACCGGGACTTGTGGCAGGAGATCAAGCTGGCCTATGACGGTGACGTATTTCTTGCAGCTCCACCTGACAATGTGAATCTTGTCCTTCGGAATGGTGTGTGGCTTAGAGATCGATGTATTTATGTCCCAGAGGCTGTAAGACTTCGAGTTCTCAAATTGGTCCACGACTCTAAATTGGCTGGTCATAGGGGGGTACAGAAGACGCAGGAATTGTTAACTCGTTTTTTTTGGTGGCCTACCTGCTTGAAGGATGTGAATGACTATGTCCGCTCTTGTGAAGTTTGTGCCCGGTACAAGGTTCCTCGCGTTTCACCTACTGGTCTTCTTAAACCGCTACCTGTACCGTCTCGCCCTTGGGGGTCTATTTCGATGGACTTTATTGTGGAGTTACCCACCTCTGGTGGTAAAAATACTATTTTGGTGGTAGTAGATCGTTTAACGAAAGCTGCTCATTTCATTCCGTGTGCTGGTCTTCCCTCAGCTACAGAGACAGTAGATCTAGTTATCCAGAACATTTTCCGGCTGCATGGGGTACCAGATGACATCATTTCTGACCGGGGAATACAATTTACCTCTAGATTTTGGAAAGGATTTTGTTCTGCGCTCCACATTAATGTTTGCTTGTCTTCTGCATACCATCCTCAGACCAACGGCAGACGAACGGACAAATCAAACCTTGGAGCAATATCTACGCTGTTACGTCAGTCATTTGCAGGACGATTGGCTGAAGCTACTTCCTCTAGCGGAATTTTCGTACAACAACTCCCAAAGCAGTTCCACGAAGGTAACGCTTTTTTTTGCCAACCTGGGTTATCATCCAAGTATTTTGCCTAGGTCTCCGGTTACGATTTCGGTACCAGCGGTTGAAGACAGAGTGACGGCGTTGCAACGTAATCTTGAAGTTTTGAAGGACTCCCTGACCACAGCACAGGAGCGTTACAAGAAGTCGGCAGATAGATTCCGGAAACCAGCACCTATGTATAAGGTAGGAGACTCAGTTTGGTTGTCCACCAAGAATCTAAAATTGGGTGTTCCTTCGCAGAAACTGGGACAGAAATTCATCGGTCCATTCAAGATCACTGGGATTGTGAGCTCTGTTGCCTGTCGGTTGAAGCTACCACGGACTTTAAAGGTACACCCAGTATTTCATGTTTCCTTATTAAAACCAGTCTCTCCTAACACGTTTCAGGGACGTATCGTACCTCCCCCTCCACCAGTGTTGGTTGATGGCGAAGAACAATTCGTGGTACAGGATATTGTTAATTCGAGACTTCATAGAAACCGGCTTCAGTATCTAGTTAGATGGCAAGGTTACTCTCCTGAAAATGATTCTTGGGAACCAGTAAGTAACATCAATGCGCCTCTGAAGATTGCTCAGTTTCATCGGAGATACCCGGACAGGCCTGGTCCAGGACCGTCCGGAGGCCATCTTTAGGGGGGGAGTAATGTCAGTATTCCGGGTTTTCTAGGTAACTTTGTCAATGATTTTGCCCTTTGTTAAAATGGAGTTTGCTGTTTTGTGTGCCCTACTTCCTGTTCGTTTGTTTAAAACCCGGCTCAGGTGCTGGCTTCACTGCTGGAATATTCTGCTTCTGTTTCCCTGCAACCCAGCTGCTTTGTTCCTCACAGATCTTTTGTGTATTTACCAGGAAAGTGCATAACCTTATCTTCAGGTGTTTCTCAGCCACAGCAGTTTCTACCCATGGCTCTGGACATTCTCTGCATAAGTAAGTTGCACGTACTGTGTTATCACTAAACTGTTGACTTGGGAATTTAATCCTTGGTTCACTCCATCTGATAAGAACTGTGTTTCTGAACTGTTGCTGTTTAACCCTTCGTGCATTACCTCTGGTGAGAGCTGTTGGAACTGTTACTGGAACCTTACTGACATATGAACTTGTTGTTGGACTTCACTGAATTAAGCCACAACTGAGATTAACTTGTTCCTGGACCTCCCTGTGTTTTCTGCATACCTGGATCTGACTCTTCACACACCAGCAGTGTGTAAATCCAGCCACGTTACCTGTGCATCAGACTTACCTTGTGGTCACATTTGTGTGAGGACTCCGTCGTAAGAACTTTACCACCCTCGCTATAGAGGTTCAAGGACTTATATATCCGGATTCATATAACTGGACTTGTGTATATATATATGGACTCATTGCATGTCACTACGGGTTGTTTGAATATTGTTTTTGGGTGTTTTGCTGTTTCACAAATACATTATTTGCATTCAAAGAAACCCGTCTCTGATTGTTCATTGCCCCACGCTATCAGAATCCTCGAGTTCCTACAATAGTATTACACCTCCAACAGATAACATCACCCGTAGGGACCTTGGGCACCACCTCCCCCGCCCCTTTTGACCTTGGACGCGCCACATCTTTTTGGGACTCCGCCCCCTGCTGGGACCCCCAGTACGGAATGGGCTGCTTCCCCAAGGTACCTTCCATCCCCTGGTACCTCTCGACCAGTCCGACCAGTTCATCGGCACTCCGGGGATCACCCTGGGCAACCCAAGTCTGCAGGGGCCTGGGCAGGGAGTGCACAAACCGATCCATTAGGACTCTTTCCACCATCTGTGCCGGCGTGGCGGACTCTGGCTGTAGCCATTTCTGGACGAGGTGCAGCAGGTCAAACATTTGGGAACGCGGTGGTTTGTCCCGGTGATACTCCCAGCGGTGCACTCTCTGTGCCCTGACAGTCATTGTCACCCCCAACCGTGCAAGGATCTCCACCTTTAATTTAGGATACTCCTGAGCGTCCTGCACAGTTAAATCAAAGTACGCCTTTTGGGGTTCCCTGTCAGGTATGGGGCCAGTACCTCTGCCCACTGCTCTGGGGGAAGTCTTTCCCTTTCAGCAACCCTCTCAAAAACAGACAGGAATGCCTCCACATCATCCCCGGGGTCATTTTCTGTATGGTGCATCTTACTGCCTTCCTGATGTGGTTGTCATCGTCCCGACCTGGGGTTGGAGCGCTCGTCCTGCCCTGGATGGCGGTTGTCAGAAGCTGCAACTGCTGCCGTTGTTCCTGCTGGCTTTGTTGTATTTGCTGCACCAATAACCTGTTGGTCTCTTGCTGCTGTGCCTGCGCCTGGACCAAGTGCTTCAGCAGGTCCTCCATTTTCTCCTGCAATGCTGGCTGGGTTGTTATGACCTTTACCCACGACATGCAGCACCCACTTCTCTGCTGAGACCGCTGCTCGCACGTCTCCACCAATTGTAGGGATGTGGTCTCGCTGGTGTGCGACCGGAGGTAAGCAGGAGGGCGACTCTTCTTGGTTCTTCAAGCAAGTTTATTAAGATTTCATAAACTTGCTGTCAAACAGAAAACAAAACAGCCTTCTTCGGCACAAAGTAACAGAAAACAGTTATAAAGTCCTGGTACTCTAACTGAGTACTTGTCATGTGTGCATTGCCACGAAGATCGTCGCGGTTGCACATTTTGACTTCTCACAGCTGAGCTGCTGTTTCTTTGTGTTTGGCAGCTAGGGAGTTAATTCTGTCTGTGCTCGGTGCTGGGACTGGGTGCAGTTTCTCCCGGCTGCAATTGATTATTTGTTGATTGGTTTCCTTTAAATTCCTGGTTGTCTGCTTGGGGAGTTGCCAGTGAAACCTTCATGCAGACCACAGATAGGAATGAATCTGTATAGACTTTAGTTGTGAGCTCCTTAGTTGTTCTAAGCTCAACTTGGTTAGAGTTTATTTCCCAGACCATTTATGTTCCTTTGGTGTTTGAGTGTGTATGCAAGCGAGTGTTATCCTGTCTGTCTTATATGTCTAATCTGTGTATTTGGCTAGGATCAGCCCATATCCCTTTGGTGGTAGTCAGGATCCTTCTTAGGACTGATTACAGGGTTCAGGGTCTGATAGGAGACAGGGTTAGGTTGGTGACTTGGACCTCTGAACCATTATCAGTACCTCCAAGGTGAGGGATTAGTTAGGACCCCAGTTTAGGGTCAGGTTAGATCCCGGTCCACCTCTTTCCTGTTTCAGCTCATCAAGTCCTCAAGATTAACCCTGGTTCAGCAGATATCGTGTCAGGTAAATCTATTCTATACTTACATGCTGATGTTGCTATACTAGTTGTTGTATAGAGTGTTGTTCCTGTATTAATAGTTTACTGACATTGTATACATATCATTAGACAGCGTGACATTTTCACTGGCCTTAAAAATTATCTCCAGTTACCATGGATCCAGTAGCCCAGCTGGCTCTGCAGTTGCAGGGATTATCCATGGAGCTGACGGACATTAAGTCCAAAGTTTTGTCTCCCCTGGAGCAAACCATACATATACATATCATTAGACAGCGTGACATTTTCACTGGCCTTAAAAATTATCTCCAGTTACCATGGATCCAGTAGCCCAGCTGGCTCTGCAGTTGCAGGGATTATCCATGGAGCTGACGGACATTAAGTCCAAAGTTTTGTCTCCCCTGGAGCAAACCAGAGTTGAACCTAAGGTTGCTCTCCCGGACAGGTTCACTGGTGGGCGAGACAAATTTTTCACCTTCCGGGAGGCATGTAAATTGTATTTTCGGCTTCGGCCTCGATCATCAGGGAGTGAGGAGCAGAGAGTGGGAATTGTTATCTCACTTCTGCAAGGGGACCCTCAATCCTGGGCATTTTCCCTTCCTCCAGGATCCCCGGCTCTACTGTCTGTAGATCAATTTTTTACTGCCCTGGGATTGGTATATGATGACCCAGATCGGGTCTCTCTTGCTGAGACAAAATTACGTAAGATACAGCAGGGAGATCGTCCGGCAGAGGAATTTGCTTCTGAGTTTCGTAGTTGGGCCACAGATACTCAGTGGAATGACCCAGCTCTTAGGAGCCAGTTTTGTCATGGGCTTTCTGATAAATTAAAAGACGTTTTGGCTCAGTATGAGTCTCCTCCTTCTCTGGAGGCTGCTATGGCCTTAGCTATCCGTACTGATAGACGGCTTCGGGAGAGGGGTGAGGTAACCCCACTCCCTGTTGTTTCTCCACCTACGACTAAAGTCCCTTATGTTGAGGTTCCCTTGTCTGTTCGGATGAGCCTATGCAGTTGGGAGGGACATCATTTCGTAGGAGGGGATTGGCGGTACGCCGCAGGACTAGAAGATGTTTTTTCTGCGGGAAAGAGGGACATTTTGTTGGAGAATGTCCATCCCGTGCCTTGTTGAGCCAAAAGTCGCCGGAAAAACTGTTAATCCCAGGTTGTGTGGTGGACGACAACCTGGGAGTATGTATTTTATCCGCCAGTTCTTCTCAGTTCCTTGTACCAGTGGAGGTGGTAGTTGGTACGAGAGTGGAGAGATTGTCTGTTCTTCTTGATAGTGGTTCCGGGGCTAATCTGGTTGACGCTCAGTTTGCTCAGGCTCAAGGTATGCATCTGAGTGTATTGGTCAAACCGATCTCTATATTCTCCATTGACGCCAGGCCTCTCGGTCAAGGTAGCTTTGTTCATGAGGTTCATAACATTGACCTTCGGGTAGGGGCAATACATAGGGAACAATTATCTTGTTATGTGTTGGAGGGTCTACCTACTCCCATTGTGTTGGGACTTCCTTGGTTGGTTAAACATAACCCTGTGATTAATTGGCAGTCCAGAGAAATAAGCCAATGGGGTGAGTTTTGCAAAAGCAACTGCATGAACACAGTCATCAGTGCGGTCGTGCCTAGTACATTGCCTCCTTTTTTGGAGGATTTTGGGGATGTTTTCTCTGAGGAGGGGTGTCAGGAGTTGCCTCCTCATCGCGTGTATGACTGCTCTATTAATCTCCTTCCTGATGCTAAGTTGCCTAAAGCTAGGTTGTATAATCTTTCTGGTCCTGAGAGGCAGGCTATGAAAGATTATATTTCTGAAAGTCTGGCCAAAGGGCATATTAGACCTTCATCTTCCCCAGTAGCCGCGGGGTTCTTCTTTGTGAAGAAGAAAGATGGAGGCCTACGCCCTTGCTTGGATTTCCGCAAACTTAATCGGATTACTGTTCGAGATCCGTATCCACTCCCTCTTATTCCTGATCTCTTCAATCAAATTGTTGGCGCCAAATGGTTTTCTAAATTGGATCTCAGGGGGGCGTATAATCTGATTAGGATAAAAGAGGGGGATGAGTGGAAAACGGCGTTTAACACGCCGGAGGGACATTATGAGAACCTAGTCATGCCTTTTGGTCTGACTACTGCACCAGCAGTATTCCAACATTTTGTTAATGACATTTTTCGTCACCTTGTGGGGCTGTTTGTGGTTGTATATTTGGATGACATTTTAATTTACTCGCCAGATCTTGTGTCTCATCAGGAGCATGTGAGACAGGTGTTGCAGATCTTGCGAGACAATAAATTATATGCCAAACTGGAGAAGTGTGTATTTGCCGTACAGGAACTTCAGTTTTTGGGTTTTTTGGTGTCAGCCTCCGGTTTCCGTATGGACCCTGAAAAGGTGAGAGCAGTGCTTGAATGGGATCAGCCAGGGGATCTTAAGGCTCTGCAGCGTTTTTTGGGGTTTGCTAACTACTACCGGAAATTTATTTGTAATTTCTCATCTGTCGTCAAACCTCTCACTGACATGACAAGAAAAGGGACGGATTTTTCTAAATGGTCGGACAAAGCTTGCCAAGCCTTTTCCTCTTTGAAGAAATGTTTTGCTTCGGCACCCGTTCTCATCCAACCAGATGCATCTCAGCCGTTCATTGTGGAGGTGGATGCGTCTGACGTAGGGGTGGGTGCTATATTGTCCCAGGGTCCGTCCCCTGGTAAATGGCATCCGTGCGCTTTCTTTTCTAAGAAATTGTCGTCCGCCGAAAGGAATTATGATATCGGCAATAGGGAACTTTTGGCCATTAAGTTAGCTTTTGAAGAATGGCGTCACTTTTTGGAGGGGGCAGTCCACCCGGTTACCGTTATTACTGATCACAAGAACCTGTTGTATTTGGAATCCGCTAAGCGTCTGAATTCTAGACAACCTCGATGGTCGTTGTTTTTTACCAGGTTTAATTTTGTCGTCACTTATCGCCCGGGGTCTAAGAATGTAAAGGCTGATGCCTTGTCTCGCAGTTTCCCAGGGGCCGGGAAAACGGATGACCCGAGTCCTATCCTTCAGGAGGGGGTGGTAGTGTCGGCTGTATTTTCTGAGCTTGAGGAGGAGGTGTTAGAGGCTCAGGGGGACGCCCCTGCAGGACCTCCAGGGAGACTGTTTGTCCCAAATCTGTTGAGACAAAAGGTTATTGAGGCACATCATAATTCTGCTCTAGCAGGACATCCAGGGAGTAAGGCTACTTTAGATCTCCTTTCTCGCCGGTTTTGGTGGCCTAATGCTAATAAAGATGTTATAACTTTTGTCGCGTCATGTGGGGTGTGTGCTCGCTCTAAAACCCCTTATACCCGTCCTTCTGGGACCCTTTTACCCTTGAAACTTCCGGAGCGTCCATGGACTCATTTATCTATGGACTTCATTACGGACCTTCCTCTGTTATGTTACGGTAGCTGAGGGGAGTGCAGGTAAAAAAAGAAATACACCACAGCAGTTGGAATCTATGAGATTGCAGTACCCTGACTAACCACCGCAACTAGAGGCAGCCGTGGAGCGTTCCTACGTTGGTCCTAGACGCCTCGTCACAGCCTGAGAAACTAACTACACCTAAAGATAGAAATAGGAAAGCTATCTGCCCCGGAGCAGAACCCCAAAGATAATAGAAAGCCCCCAAACATGTAATGGCGGTTAGACAAGAGGAAATACTGACACAGAAAGAAAATAGCATGAGCAAACGCTGGGGCCCAAACTATCTAAATAGAAAAGGACAGGAAGGGTACTTACTGCAATCTCAGAAAACCCTGAAAAAACACCAACTCTACTAATTTCAAAATCACCTGAGATCACACGACCTCTACCACCTAAATTAGTTCTCTGGTGTAAAAAAATCAAAACAGCAGCCACTGAAAAAAAACTGGAAAAAGCAAAAGTACAAAACACAGTGGCTGGACTAAACTGAGAGGGCAAAAGCCCCCGGAGGGGACCCAGAAGGCCCCCACAGAAGTGCAGGACAAAATGCAAAAATATAGCAAAAACACAAAATAAGAAATTGTCTTATCTGATAGCAGGAGATGCAGACACGACACAGCAGGCTACAAGGGAAACTGGAAAGAAGGATTCAGACCAGAACAATTGATCACCGGCAACCCTGATGGGAAAATGACTCCCTTATATAAGACCAATCAGTAACACCTGATTCCCAGTCCTCACAATCCTCACTAGTACCGCTTGTAACCACCAGAGGGAGTCTCTGCTCAGAACTCATCTCAAACCCATTCACAACAGTACCCCCCCCTTGAGGAGGGGTCACCGAACCCTCATTTGAGCAACCAGGTCGGTCAGGATGAGTTCTATGATACGCACGGATAAGTCTCCTAGCATGGATGTCCGAAGCAAACACCCAAGAATTGTCTTCCTGATCATAACCTCTCCATTTAACCAAATACTGGAGTCTTCGTCTAGAAAAACGAGAATCCAATATTTTCTCAACCACATACTCCAGATTGCCCTCAACCAAAACAGGGTCAGGAGGCACAGCAGCAGGAACCACTGGCTCAACAAACCTCTTCAACAAGGACTTGTGGAACACGTTATGGATCTTAAATGTCCCTGGAAGAAGCAAACGAAAAGAAACAGGATTAATAATCTCCATGATCTTATAAGGTCCAATGAACCTAGGCTTAAATTTAGGAGATGCTACTCTCATAGGAATATTCTTTGAGGACAACCAGACCAAGTCCCCCACTTTAAACCGAGGACCATCAGTCCTATGCCGGTTAGCAAACCGCTGGGCCCTCTCCTGAGAGAGGGACAACCTCTCCACTACCTGGTCCCAAATCTGCTGCATACGCTCAACAACAGAGTCAACACCTGGACAGACAGAAGCCTCCGTCTGTCCTGAAGAAAATCGAGGGTGAAACCCAGAATTACAGAAAAACGGAGACATCAAAGTGGCAGAGCTAGCCCTATTATTAAGAGCAAACTCAGCCAAAGGCAAAAAAGAGACCCAGTCATCCTGATCAGCAGACACAAAGCATCTTAGATAAGTCTCCAATGTCTGGTTTGTTCTCTCAGTTTGACCATTGGTCTGAGGATGAAATGCCGAGGAGAAAGACAATTGAACACCCAGTTTAGAACAAAAAGTCCTCCAAAATCTGGAAACAAACTGGACTCCTCTGTCAGACACAATGTTCTCAGGAATGCCGTGTAAACGAACCACGTGCTGAAGGAACAACGGCACCAATTCAGAGGAGGAAGGCAACTTAGGTAATGGCACAAGATGTATCATTTTGGAAAACCTATCACAAATTACCCAGATGGTGGTCATTCTCTGAGAAACAGGAAGATCGGAAATGAAATCCATAGAGATATGGGTCCATGGTCTCTTGGGCACAGGCAATGGCATCAACAAACCACTAGAGCGAGAGCAAGGCTTGGAGCGAGAGAAAGTCCCGCAGGACTGCACAAATTCCCTGACATCGCGAGACAAGGTAGACCACCAAAAGGACCGACTAACCAAGTCTCTGGTACCAAAAATTCCGGGATGCCCAGCCAATGCGGAACAATGAATCTCAGACATCACACTCTTTTTCCATTGGTCCGGGACAAACAATTTTCCAACAGGGAAGCGCTCGGGCCTATCCTCCTGACACCCCTCCAGAGCAAGTCTCAAATTGGGCGAGATGGCGGAAAGAACTACACCCTCCTTCAAAATAACAGAGGGATCAGATAGCTCAGGAGAGTCCGCAAGGAAACTCCTCGAGAGGGCATCCGCCTTAACATTCTTAGTGCCAGGAAGAAAGGAAACCACAAAATTAAAACGTGTGAAAAACAAGGCCCAGCTGGCCTGTCTAGGATTGAGTCGCTTGGCAGATTCCAGATAGACCAGATTCTTATGGTCCGTAAGGACCACCACCTGATGTTTGGCTCCCTCCAGCCAATGTCTCCACTCTTCAAAAGCCCACTTCATGGCCAATAACTCCCGATTACCCACGTCATAATTACGTTCAGTAGGAGAAAATTTTCGAGAGAAAAAGGCACAAGGGTTACTTTTAGAGGTCTCTGGATCTTTTTGGGACAAAACGGCACCTGCCCCAATTTCAGAGGCATCAACCTCCACCTGAAATGGCAGAGAAACATCAGGCTGCCATAGAACAGGAGCAGAAGTGAATCTCTGCTTAAGTTCCTGAAACGCAGAGACTGCCTCAGGAGGCCAATTCACCACATCAGAACCCTTTCTGGTCAAATCAGTTAATGGTTTAACAATAACCGAGAAATTACCAATAAATTTACGATAAAAATTGGCAAAACCCAAAAATCTCTGAAGAGCCTTTAATGAAGTAGGTTGGACCCAATCACAGATGGCCTGAACCTTGACCGGGTCCATTTCAATAACAGATGGGGACAAAATGAATCCCAGAAATGAGATCTTCTGTACGCCAAAAAGACACTTTGATCCCTTCACATACAGAGCATTCTCTCTCAAAATCTGGAATACAGTTCGAACATGTTTCACATGAGAGTCCCAGTCATTAGAAAAAATCAAGATATCATCCAAATAAACAATCAGAAACTTGTCCACAAAATCCCTGAAAATGTCATTCATGAAGGACTGGAAGATGGAAGGAGCATTAGTGAGCCCAAAGGGCATCACAAGGTACTCAAAATGCCCTTCAGGGGTGTTAAATGCCGTCTTCCATTCATCCCAGTGCTTAATGCGAATAAGGTTATACGCCCCCCTGAGGTCAAGCTTGGTAAACCAAGTAGCGTTTTTCACCCTGGAAAACAGGTCAGAAATCAAGGGTAACGGGTATTGATATTTCACAGTAATATTGTTCAAGAGACGATAATCAATACACGGCCTTAATGAACCATCTTTTTGGCCACAAAGAAAAAACCGGCACCTAAGGGTGAAGAGGATGGTCTGATATGACCCTTCTCCAATGATTCCTTGATATAAGACCGCATAGCGTCATGTTCAGGTACAGACAAGTTAAAAAGGCGACCTTTAGGGAATTTACTACCTGGCACTAATTCAATAGCGCAGTCATAGCTCCTATGGGGAGGTAAGGATGCAGATTTACTTTCGCTAAACACATCAGAAAAATCAAACAAAAAGTCAGGAACATCCTCAGCCTGGGGGGAGGCAGAAAAAACAGGAGTGTTGGTATTAACACATTGGCAGCCCCAACTGGTTACAGACACAGATTTCCAATCCAAAACAGGATTATGAGACTGTAACCAAGGGAAACCCAGCACTATAATGTCATGCAGATTATATAGAACCAAAAATTTGCAGCACTCCTGGTGATCAGGTTCAACCCTCATTATCACCTGAGTAGAGAACTGAGGTTTATTCTCAGCCAAAGGGGTAGAATCGATCCCCAGTAGGGGAATAGACTTCTGTAGGGGTATCAAGGGAAACCCACAACGTTTAGCAAAATCATAATCCATCAGGTTAATAGCTGCTCCAGAATCAACGAAAGCCTGAGCAGAAAATGAGGACAGAGAGCATATCAGAGTGACAGTTAATAAAAACTTAGTCTGAACACTACCCAAGACAACTGAGCGTGCAAAATGTCTTCCCCGCTTAGGGCAGACTGAAATAGCATGAGAGGCATCACCACAGTAGAAACATAACCCATTGCGCTTTCGAAAATCATGACGCTGTGCCCCAGACACCACTCCATCACACTGCATGGGCTCAGCAGCTGGCTCACAAGGCAACACCACTCCACGCATACTTCTCTGCTCACGCAAACGTCTGTCAATTTGAATCGCTAATGACATAGAATCATTGAGACCAGAGGGGACAGGGAATCCCACCATAACATCCTTTACATTATCCGACAGACCCTTCCGGAAAAGGGCCGCCAAAGCGTCGTCATTCCATTTGGTCAGGACTGCCCACCTACGGAATCTCTGACAGTATAACTCAGCGTCATCAAGCCCCTGATTTAATGCCAACAAGGCTTTTTCAGCTTGATCAGTGACATTAGGCTCATCGTACAATAACCCCAAAGCCTGAAAAAATGCATCAACATCACTCAAAACAGGATCCCCAGGTATCAGGGAAAAAGCCCAATCCTGAGGATCGCCGCGCAGGAGAGAGATGATAATTTGAACCTGCTGCGCTGCGTTTCCTGAGGACTTAGATTTTAAGGCAAGAAACAATTTACAATTATTTTGAAATTCTGAAACTTAGCTCGATCCCTAAAAACAAATCTGGCATGGGGATCTGTGTAGCCCTGGTGTTAGGCACACGCAGTACCCTGGAGAGTGTGTGGCGAGACAGCAGTTTAATGCTAAATATTCATTCACTCGACATATACTAGACACACCCTTAGGGTAGTGGAGTTTACTCTTGAGGGAGTGGTCAAGGTATGTGTTAGAGTGATTTAGTGAGTCTAGTTCCTGTCTTCGGACAGTGAGGACGTGTGGAGTGAGTGTCTAGACTTCAGAGAGAGAAGACGTCTGGAGGGAGGAAGGAGTCTAGCCTGCTTTATCATCAGTTCATATCGTGGAGTCTGGTATAGGTGTTTGAATACACCTTAGTCTAGTCAGAGCTGTATCACCTCCTCAGCATACACTGAAGGAAAGGAGAAGTTTTAGTACAGAAAGCCTTCAGCATCCCTGTCTAAAGGACGGTATCAGGTTCAGAGACGTGCTCCTGCCTGTTGATAACTGAGCATCTGTAGCTAACTTTGAAGGAAGGAAAAGAAAGAAGTGACTGCTCGACCCTTGGCTAGTTTGAGTGCTTATGTTACCAGCGTGGACAAGGCGAAAGGCAAAGTGGATTTATTGGATTAGTGCTTACGGATTGAAGAAGTCCAGCACATTGCACCCGGTCACTGGGGACCGAAGGGTCACTGTTGTTTCAAGCACAGTGATAAGAAAACCAGGAATCTACCGGACCCTAGGTCGCGGCAGACAGCCCCTTATAGTCAGTACGTAACTGGGGTCAGGGGGAGTGAAGATTTTGGAGTTTCTGCAGGACAAAATAAGAATTCAGCTCCTTCACAGGAAGGCCCCTAACACAAAGCTGACTGGGCAGGTACAGCTATAGATTAGCTGGAGACTTTGAGGGAACTACGCTTCAGGCTGGTTGTACTCGTTGTATTGGAAGTAAAGGAGGCCCCTAACTTGTCCAGCTGCTGTCTCAAGATACACTCTCCTTGGATCAGCCTCCCTGGGACCTGCCTGAACATCTTACAAGTAAAGGTATGGAAAGACGCTGACCGTGTGAGACTGTGTTCTTTATCTGCACCCGACTTCACAAATCCCATAGACTTTGAGGGACCAGTCCCACCTGTAGGGGACCCGACATCTAGCTGCCTCACCATCCCCTCAGAGATCTACAGCAGCGCTGGTACGAATTACCAGAATACTACAGGTGGCGTCACGAACTGTACATAAATCAATCCCCTGTAAATATATCCCCAACATACGCCAGACCGCCCGGGCCACAGACCGAGCCACAGCTACCTGTGACAAAACCCCCATAGACTTCCATGGGCTCGGCTCTGAGTACCCCATTGCCCTGGTAATCCACAATTGTGGTGGCGGGTCGACACAATTTGGCGTCACGAACAGGATGCGGAACTCGCAGAATTGCGAGCCCTGTGTGCCTAAGGAATTGTTTTTGTGAAAAAGGACTGTTTGCACTTTTGGCGCCAAAATCGCCATTTTTGTCGCCATATTCGCGCCCTCAGGCGCTGGAGAAGAAGGTGGGCGTACCTTCGTGGGCGTCTACCCCCCTGTGGCGCGAAGAAAATGCCGGCCTTCTCAAAGTGCTATTACAATATGCGATCCTGCCCTACAGCAAAGGAGGTCCGCCTCCTCTTCACCTTCCCTGCGAGGAGGAGGAGACGCAAATCCCACCTCCACGGAAGAGACCGGATGTCTCCGCAGGAAGGAAGAAAGAATCTTCTGGAACATCATGGAGGCAGGACGTGTGCAGCCGAGCTGGGAAGCGGAGGAAGGCAGGCCCCGTGCCCCAGCCAAGCTGCCACCAACACCGGAGTTATCCGTGATCCTGCACCTGAAGCAGGCGTTGCTAGAGACCAGAGAAGAAAATGCACGCCTGAAGAAGATGGTCCAGGACCAACCTGGCTTTGAAGAAATTGAGAGACGCCGGCGTACCCTGGAACAGCGGAGGCTGTGGGACACGGTGATCTCTCCCCTCAACGAACCCCCACGATTCCAGATACCGAAGAGTCTGCTGCCTAAGGCGAAGGAGCAACCGGAGGCTGCCCCCGAAAGTACCGATCCCGATCCCACCGGTGAAGCGGTGGAAGCGAAGGAGGTTGAGGAGGTACAGCCAATCCCGGAACGCCCGCCCGGCCAAGAGGCCGCAGCAGATGATCGGTCCCCGGCAGGGACACCGGAGGGGTCCTGTCCGTCACTACCAGATGTGGACTGGGACGAGATGGCGCGCCTGGATGACGTCGCCTATACCGCCCAGTGGGAACAGGAATGGCAGAGTCGTGAGGAGAAGAAGAAACGCCAGCAGGAGGAAGAGCGGGAAACTCAGAGGAACCGTCAGCGACAATATGCCGAGCTGATCGCGGACAAAGAGAGTGTCCGGAGAGATAAAGGTACTCTGAGGGAACCGCGGCGGCAGGGGTGTGTGACTGAGTTCCAGCTCCGGAAGGGCTGGGGCTTTATCCGTGAACCGGGCCTCTACCCAGCGGTCTTTGTCAGCAGGCGTGACGTAGAATCCCACCTGCCGCAAGGCCATCCCGGGAGGGACTTAGCAAATGGAGATATCGTCACATATACGCGGCACTGGGGAATGAAGGGATGGTATGCCCTTAACGTCACCGTCGTCCGCGACCCCGTCCCAGACGCAGGTACCGTCACCATTACCGCAGCGTCCCCGTTTCCAGCTCAAGCAGCATCCGGCCGTGCCCCAGCATCGCCCCCTGCAAAGTCATCGCAACTAGCGACCCAGAGTTCATCGCAAATTAAAGCCACCGCTACATCGCAACATGCGACCCAGTCGCAATCGCAATCCCTAACGCGGTCCATATCGCTAACTGTGATTGAGACGCAATCGGTGTCATGTGGAGAGAGTGTACCCGTTGCGCCCCTAGAGGTTCGCACCAGAACTGTGGCGACCCAGACCCTGATCGCAGCACATGATTTGCTAGTCTTGGGATCTAGGGCCCATTGCGTTGTTCCAGCCCCCGGGGTGGAAAAAGTAGTGGAAAGTGTATTTGCAGAAAATGAATAAGATAGTGAAGAATTGGTGAGATCCATATCGGGTCTACCAAAAGTAAAAAGTTTGAAATGTTTTGTAAAGTTTTGCACAATTTATATAGTGAATATATATATTTCTACTGTAGAATGCCCGGCTGGGTAAATGATAAATAGTAATCAGAAAAAGTTTTTGCACTTTCGTATTATGTGATATTATATAATATGTCTTTGGTTTTACATTGGACTTGGAGGTTAAGGACTATGCTAACCCAGAACTTACTTGTAAATAGTTGCGCTTCGGTGCTTTCTCTTGGTTTTACATAAACCAGTCACAACTACCTCTGAAAACAAAACCCGTGTGGTGTGGCACTGAGTGAGGTCTGCAATCGGATGTCCTGCAGCCCACCCAGGACCTACGTTGAAGGTTTGGTGCGGGTCCTTCACAAGTATCTTGTATATTTATTGAATGCTATTTAATATTTGTATTTTTCTATAATGTTTGCAACGTTCAAGATATTCTCACCTCCCGGATGGGAAGAAGTTATTGTTTAATGTTTATTGCATAAACAAAATGTCTCTTTTGTATTTTACAGCCCGGGAGTGCTGTCTTTTACCATGGGGGAATGTGTAGCCCTGGTGTTAGGCACACGCAGTACCCTGGAGAGTGTGTGGCGAGACAGCAGTTTAATGCTAAATATTCATTCACTCGACATATACTAGACACACCCTTAGGGTAGTGGAGTTTACTCTTGAGGGAGTGGTCAAGGTATGTGTTAGAGTGATTTAGTGAGTCTAGTTCCTGTCTTCGGACAGTGAGGACGTGTGGAGTGAGTGTCTAGACTTCAGAGAGAGAAGACGTCTGGAGGGAGGAAGGAGTCTAGCCTGCTTTATCATCAGTTCATATCGTGGAGTCTGGTATAGGTGTTTGAATACACCTTAGTCTAGTCAGAGCTGTATCACCTCCTCAGCATACACTGAAGGAAAGGAGAAGTTTTAGTACAGAAAGCCTTCAGCATCCCTGTCTAAAGGACGGTATCAGGTTCAGAGACGTGCTCCTGCCTGTTGATAACTGAGCATCTGTAGCTAACTTTGAAGGAAGGAAAAGAAAGAAGTGACTGCTCGACCCTTGGCTAGTTTGAGTGCTTATGTTACCAGCGTGGACAAGGCGAAAGGCAAAGTGGATTTATTGGATTAGTGCTTACGGATTGAAGAAGTCCAGCACATTGCACCCGGTCACTGGGGACCGAAGGGTCACTGTTGTTTCAAGCACAGTGATAAGAAAACCAGGAATCTACCGGACCCTAGGTCGCGGCAGACAGCCCCTTATAGTCAGTACGTAACTGGGGTCAGGGGGAGTGAAGATTTTGGAGTTTCTGCAGGACAAAATAAGAATTCAGCTCCTTCACAGGAAGGCCCCTAACACAAAGCTGACTGGGCAGGTACAGCTATAGATTAGCTGGAGACTTTGAGGGAACTACGCTTCAGGCTGGTTGTACTCGTTGTATTGGAAGTAAAGGAGGCCCCTAACTTGTCCAGCTGCTGTCTCAAGATACACTCTCCTTGGATCAGCCTCCCTGGGACCTGCCTGAACATCTTACAAGTAAAGGTATGGAAAGACGCTGACCGTGTGAGACTGTGTTCTTTATCTGCACCCGACTTCACAAATCCCATAGACTTTGAGGGACCAGTCCCACCTGTAGGGGACCCGACATCTAGCTGCCTCACCATCCCCTCAGAGATCTACAGCAGCGCTGGTACGAATTACCAGAATACTACAGGTGGCGTCACGAACTGTACATAAATCAATCCCCTGTAAATATATCCCCAACATACGCCAGACCGCCCGGGCCACAGACCGAGCCACAGCTACCTGTGACAAAACCCCCATAGACTTCCATGGGCTCGGCTCTGAGTACCCCATTGCCCTGGTAATCCACAATTGTGGTGGCGGGTCGACACAGATCCTAGGTTCCACAACAGGCAACCTAGCAAGATATGCAGCAATACTCTGAACCTCAGTGGCAAGCTGATCCACACGGCCAGACAACTGTGCAAACTCCATTGGGAGAAAAGATCCTCCCCAGCACCCAGAGATACAGAGGGAAAAAAAAAAAAAAAAATGCAACAAACAGAAAAATATCTCTGACAACTTTTCTTCCTTCAAAATATTTTTTCCCTTCTGTGAGTACCATACAATTTTTATGGCCGGTGATACTGTTATGTTACGGTAGCTGAGGAGTGCAGGTAAAAAAGGAAATACACCAGAGCAGTTGGAATCTATGAGATTGCAGTACCCTGACTAACCACCACAACTAGAGGCAGCCGTGGAGCGTTCCTACGTTGGTCCTAGACGCTTCGTCGCAGCCTGAGAAACTAACTACACCTAAAGATAGAAATAGGAAAGCTATCTGCCCCGGAGCAGAACCCCAAAGATAATAGAAAGCCCCCAAACATGTAATGGCGGTTAGACAAGAGGAAATACTGACACAGAAAGAAAATAGCATGAGCAAACGCTGGGGCCCAAACTATCTAAATAGAAAAGGACAGGAAGGGTACTTACTGCAATCTCAGAAAACCCTGAAAAAACACCAACTCTACTAATTTCAAAATCACCTGAGATCACACGACCTCTACCACCTAAATTAGTTCTCTGGTGTAAAAAAATCAAAACAGCAGCCACTGAAAAAAACTGGAAAAAGCAAAAGTACAAAACACAGTGGCTGGACTAAACTGAGAGGGCAAAAGCCCCCGGAGGGGACCCAGAAGGCCCCCACAGAAGTGCAGGACAAAATGCAAAAATATAGCAAAAACACAAAATAAGAAATTGTCTTATCTGATAGCAGGAGATGCAGACACGACACAGCAGGCTACAAGGGAAACTGGAAAGAAGGATTCAGACCAGAACAATTGATCACCGGCAACCCTGATGGGAAAATGACTCCCTTATATAAGACCAATCAGTAACACCTGATTCCCAGTCCTCACAATCCTCACTAGTACCGCTTGTAACCACCAGAGGGAGTCTCTGCTCAGAACTCATCTCAAACCCATTCACAACATTCCTCCATCGTCAGGGAATACTGTCATACTGGTGGTTGTTGACAGGTTCAGTAAGATGGCACATTTCGTTGCTCTTCCTGCACTCCCTAATGCTAAAACTCTGGCGCAGGTGTTCATTAGGGAGATCGTTAGACTTCATGGGTTGCCTTCTGATGTGGTGTCAGATAGGGGGTCTCAGTTTGTGTCCAAATTTTGGAGGGCATTTTGTTTACGTCGGGGGATGCAATTGTCATTTTCCTCGGCTTTTCATCCGCAGACCAATGGTCAGACAGAGCGTCTGAATCAGAGCTTAGAGACATATCTCCGGTGTTTTGTCTCAGAGAACCAAGAGGACTGGTCTTCTTTCTTGCCTCTGGCAGAGTTCGCTCTTAACAACAGGCGGAGCGAGTCCACTGGTAAGTCCCCGTTTTTTGGGGCATATGGTTTTCATCCTCAGTTTTGTACTTTCAATGGGGGGGGCCCTTCTGGGGTTCCTGAGGAGGAGCGTTTCTCGTCGTCACTTGCTTCTGTGTGGAGAGGTGTATTGAATAATCTGAGTGCGTTGGGGAACCGTTACAAACGTATGGCTGATAGGAGGAGAGTTTCTGGTCCAGATCTGAATGTGAACGATCTGGTATGGTTGTCTACCAGGAATATAAAACTTAAAGTGCCCTCTGGAAACTGGGTCCCAGATTCATCGGGCCGTACAGGATCAGTTCCATAATTAATCCTGTGGCATTTCGTCTGGACCTCCCTCCTACGTTTAAAATTCATAATGTGTTCCACAAGTCATTACTTAAAAGGTATGTGGCGCCAGTCATACCGTCACCTCTACCTCCTCCTCCTGT
This sequence comes from Oophaga sylvatica, assembly GCA_033576555.1. Classification (NCBI taxonomy): domain Eukaryota; kingdom Metazoa; phylum Chordata; class Amphibia; order Anura; family Dendrobatidae; genus Oophaga; species Oophaga sylvatica. The sequence continues at coordinate 37,819 of JARQOD010003828.1, read as the reverse complement.
GTTGGTCAATGGTAACTTGGAATTTCAAGTATCAAAGATCATTGACTCACGTCTGAATTGCCGGTCCCTTCAGTACTTGGTGCATTGGAAGGGGTATGGTCCAGAGGAGAGGACGTGGGTCCCTGCGTCTGATGTTAACGCAGATCGTTTGGTTCGGACCTTCCACAGAACTCACCCGGGCAGGCCTGGCCCTGAGGGTCCGGAGGCCCCTCGTAGAAGGGGGGGTACTGTCATGTGTGCATTGCCACGAAGATCGTCGCGGTTGCACATTTTGACTTCTCACAGCTGAGCTGCTGTTTCTTTGTGTTTGGCAGCTAGGGAGTTAATTCTGTCTGTGCTCGGTGCTGGGACTGGGTGCAGTTTCTCCCGGCTGCAATTGATTATTTGTTGATTGGTTTCCTTTAAATTCCTGGTTGTCTGCTTGGGGAGTTGCCAGTGAAACCTTCATGCAGACCACAGATAGGAATGAATCTGTATAGACTTTAGTTGTGAGCTCCTTAGTTGTTCTAAGCTCAGCTTGGTTAGAGTTTATTTCCCAGACCATTTATGTTCCTTTGGTGTTTGAGTGTGTATGCAAGCGAGTGTTATCCTGTCTGTCTTATATGTCTAATCTGTGTATTTGGCTAGGATCAGCCCATATCCCTTTGGTGGTAGTCAGGATCCTTCTTAGGACTGATTACAGGGTTCAGGGTCTGATAGGAGACAGGGTTAGGTTGGTGACTTGGACCTCTGAACCATTATCAGTACCTCCAAGGTGAGGGATTAGTTAGGACCCCAGTTTAGGGTCAGGTTAGATCCCGGTCCACCTCTTTCCTGTTTCAGCTCATCAAGTCCTCAAGATTAACCCTGGTTCAGCAGATATCGTGTCAGGTAAATCTATTCTATACTTACATGCTGATGTTGCTATACTAGTTGTTGTATAGAGTGTTGTTCCTGTATTAATAGTTTACTGACATTGTATACATATCATTAGACAGCGTGACAGTACTCTCTTCAGCAAACACACTGGAGGTCTCCTCAGAACTCCCACACTGGAGGTTTCCACACCTCCAGCCACTCACACCTGTGGTCAGCAGTCGGCTTATTTATATCCCAGACATCCAGCTAACATAGAACACATGACTGGTCATGTGGTAGTGACATCATCACAGGTCCTTTAACCACATACACTGCTATAGTGATGCCACTACCCAGGGCTAATGTGTACTGGGCTACATAACAGATACAAGGCATCTCTGAGCCAGATACCTCCCGTCTATAACACAACCCTTTGCCACTCTACACTAGACAGTTTGGGCCCCAGCATTTGCCTACACTGTTTTCTGTCTGTGTTTGTGCTTCATCTGACTCACTGACAATATATGTTTGGGTGCTATCTATTCTTTTGGGGCTCTACTCTGGGGCAGTTAACTTTCCCCTTTCTCACTTTAGGCTTAGTTAACTCTTTGGCTGTGACGAGGCGTCTAGGTCATCGTAGGTACGTCCCACGGCTAATTCTAGTTGTGTTGTCATTTCAGGGGTCTGCATTCCGCTAAGTTACCAACCTCTTTGGGTGTCTTGTTGCCTAGCCTATTTTTCCTGTTATCCTCCTCGGTTACCAAATCATAACAGAATCACTGGCCAGACTAGATTCTAGGGTACTCTAAAGAAGGAAAGAATAGTAAAAAAAAAAAAAAGTGTCAGAATTTTTTATATATTTTTTCCTCCTTTTCTCTGGGGGCCGTAGGAGGATTTTTTTTTCTTCAATGGAGGCTAAGCATTTGTCTGATCGTGTTGAGTAGCTTGCTGCTGAAGTTCGGAGTATTTCTGCCTATCTCGCTCGGTTGTCTGCTGTAAAACCTAAGATCCCTATTCCTGATTTATTTTTTGGGGATCGGTCTAAATTTTTGAACTTTAAGAATAATTGTAAATTGTTTTTTGCCTTGAAACCTAATTCCTCAGGCACTTGGTGCAGCAGGTTAAAATTGTCATCTCCCTGTTGCACGGCGACCCTCAGGATGGGGCGTTTTTTCCTGACATCTGGGGATCCTGTTTTGGCTAATGTGGATGCATTTTTTCAGGCTCTGGGGTTGTTGTATGATTAACCTAATGTTATTGACCAAGCTGAGAAAACCTTATTGGCATTGAACCAGGGTCTGGAAGCGACAGAGTTATATTGTCAGAAATTCCGAAAATGGGCAGTCCTTACTAAATGGAACGATGATGCCCTAGCGGCTCTTTTTCGGAAAGGGCTGGCAGAGACCGTAAAGGATGTTATGGTGGGATTTCCTGTCCCCTCGGGTCTCAACGATTCTATGTCATTAGCTATTCAAATTGACAGACACTTACGTGAACATAAAACTATGCGAGAGGCGCTGTTGCCTTTCGAACAGGCCTCTGAGCTCATGCAGTGTGATAGGGTTGTTTCTAGGGCTCAGCGTCAAGAGTTTAGAAGGCGTAATAAGTTGTGCTTCTTTAGTGGGGACGCCTCTCATACTATTTCCGTTTGCCCCAAGCGGGAAAAACATTTGGCTCACTCCAGTGTTTTGGGCAATGTACAGCCTAAATTCCTCTTGAAGGTTACCTTGATCTGCTCCTTATTTTCATTTTCTGCTCAGGCTTTTTTTGATTCAGTAGCAGCCCTGAACCTGATGGATTTTGACTTTGCCAAATGTTGTGGTTTTCCCATGGTACCCCTGCGGACTCCTATTCCTTTGCAGGGTATTGATGCTACCCTTTTGGCGGAGAATAAACCCCAGTTTTGGACCCAGGTGATAATGCGGGTAGCCCCAGACCACCAAGAGAATTGTACATTTTTGGTGTTACATAATTTACATGACATTATTGTACTGGGTTCTCCTTAGCTGCAGACCCATACTCCTGTTTTGGATTGGAAGTTTGTGTCTGTGGTTAGTTGGGGTTGTCAATGTGTCCTTAGTGACACTCCTGTTTTCTCTACCTCTCCCCAGTCTCAGGATGTCCCTGACTATTTGGCTGATTTTTCTGATGTGTTTAGTGAGAGTAAGTCTGCGTCCTTGCCTCCTCACAGGAGTTATGATTGCGCGATTGAGTTGGTGCCCTGGTGTAAATTTCCCAAGGGTCGGCTCTTCAATTTATCTGTACCTGAACAAGATGCTTTGCGATCTTATATCAAAGAGTCATTGGGAGAGAGGCATATTAGACCGTCCTCTTCACCTTTAGGTGCCGGCTTTTTCTTTGTGGCCAAGAAGGATGGCTAATTGAAGCTATGTATTGACTATCGTCTCCTTAATAAGATCACTGTTAAATATCGGTATTTGTTACTCCTGATTTCTGATTTGTTCTCCAGAGTGAAAGGTGTTAGTTGGTTTACCAAGCTTGACCTTAGGGGGGCGTATAATCTTATACGCATTAACCCCTCTCTGCCATTGGACATACTATCCCGTACATAAAACCCGTGCCAATCTGCCCATAGATGGGATAGTACGTCCAAGGCGATCAGCTGCGCTCCCGTAGGGAGCGCAGCTGATCGCCGCCGGGTGTCAGCTGATTATCACAGCTGACACCCGGCACTATGTGCCAGGAGCAGGTCACGGACCGCTCCCGCCACATTAACCCCTGGCACACCGCGATCAGACATGATCGCGGTGTACCGGGGGCACAGGAGAGCATCGCGCAGGGAGGGGCTCCCTGCGTGCTCCCCTGAGGCCCTCAGAACAGCATGATGTGACCGCGCTTTTCTGAAGGCCTCTTCACTGCAGGTCCCAGATCCAAGATGGCCACCGGGTCCTGCAGGGAGGCGGCTTCCTCAGTGCCTGCTGAGAGCAGGCGCTGAGGAAGCGTCCTGCACTGCCTGTGAGATTGCTGGTCTCACAGAGTGCTGTGCACACTGAGACCAGCGATCTGATAAACTACAGTAATGTCTCACCCTGGGACAAAGTAAAAAAGATAAAAAAATCAAAATCACAAGTGTAAAAAAAAAATTTCAAAATAAAGAAAAAAAAAATTCCCCAATAAATTAATTTCTTCCTGTAAATAAAAAAACCAAAACAATTTAAAGTACACATATTTGGTATCGCCGCATCCGTAACAACCCCCCCTATAAAACTGTCCACTAGTTAACCCTTTTAGTGAACCCCTTAAAAAAAAAAAACAAAGCAAAAAATCAATGCTTTATCATCATACGGCCAAACAAAAAGTGGAATTACACGCAATCAAAAAGACCGATATAAATAAGCATGATACCGCTGAAAACGTCATCTTGTCCCGCAAAAAACCGAGCTGAATACAGCATCATCAGCGAAAAAATAAAAAAGTTATAGCTCGCAGAATAAAGCGATGCAAAAATAATTATTTTTTATATAAAATTGTTTTTATTGTATAAAGGCGCCAAAACATTAAAAAAATGATATAAATGAGGTATCGCCGTAATCGTACTGACCCGAAGAATAAAACTGCTTTATCAATTTTACAACATGCGGAATGGTATAAACGCCCCCCCCAAAAGAAATTCATTAACTGCTGATTTTTGTTCATTCTAACCTCCCAAAAATCTAAATATAAAGCGATCAAAAAATGTCACGTGATCAAAAATGGCACCAATAAAAACGTCAACTCATATCGCAAAAAATAAGACCTCTCATGACTCTGTGGGCCAAAATATGCAAAAATTATAGCTCTCAAAATGTGGTGATGCAAAAAACTATTTTTTGCAATAAAAAGCGTCTTTTAGTGTGACAGCTGCCAATCATAAAAACCGCTATAAATAGTAAATCAAACCCCTCTTTATCACCCCATTTAGTTAGGGAAAAATAATAAAATTAAACAAATGTATTTATTTCCATTTTCCAATTAGGGTTAGGGTTGCAGCTAAAGTTAGGGTTAGGGTTTAGGCTAAAGTTAGGATTAGGGTTAGGGTTGGGATTAGGGTTAGGGGTGTGTTAGGGTTAGGTTTGTGGTTAGGGTTATGGTTAGGGTTGGGACTAGGGTTAGGGGTGTGTTGGGGTAAGGGTTGGAGTTAGAATTGGGGGGTTTCCGCTGTTTAGGCACATCACGGGCTCTCCAAATGTGACATGACGTCTGATCTTAATTCCAGCCAATTCTGCGTTGAAAAAGTCAAACGGTGCTCCTTCACTTCTGAACTGTGCCATGCGCCCAAACAGTAGTTTACCCCCACATATGGGGTATCAGTGTACTCAGAAGAAATTGGATCCCAAGAGTTATTGTGCAATTTGTCCTGTTACCCTTGGGAAAATAAAAAATTGGGGCGAAAATATCATTTTTGTAAAAAAAAAATTATTTTTTGTTTTTACTTTACGGCTGTACGTTATAAACTTCTGTGAAGCACTTGGGGCTGCATAGCGCTCATCACACATCTAGATAAGTTCCTTGTGGGGTCTATTTTCCAAAATGGGGTCACTTGTGGGGGGATTCCACTGTTCAGGCACATCAGAGGCTCTCCAAATGCGACATGACGCGCGCAGACCATTCCATCAAAGTCTGCAATGCAAAACGTCACTACTTCCCTTCCAAGCCCCAACGTGTGCCCATATAGTAGTTTTCTCCCACATATTGGGTATCAGCGTACTTAGGACAAATTGGACAACAACTTTTGGGGTCCAATTTCTCCTGTTACCCTTGTGAAAATAAAATATTGGGGGCGAAAATATCATTTTTGTAAAAAAAAGATTTTTTATTTTTACTGCTGTACGTTATAAACTGTGAAGCACTTCGGGGTTCAAAGTGCTCACCACACATCTAGATAAGTTCCTTGTTTTTTTTTTTCAAAATGGGGTCACTTGTGGGGGGTTTCCACTGTTTAGGCACATCAGAGGCTCTCCAAATGCGACATGACGCCCGCAGACCATTCCATCAAAGTCTGCAATCCAAAACGTCACTACTTCCCTTCCGAGCCCCGACATGTGCCCATACAGTAGTTTTTTCCCACATATTGGGTATCAGCGTACTCAGGACAAATTGGACAAGAACTTTTGGGGTCCAGTTTCTCCTGTTACTCTTGGGAAAAAAAAAGTTGGGGACTAAAAGATCATGTTTGTGGAAAAAATATGATTTTTTTATTTTCATGCTCGGGCGTTATAAACTTTGGTGAAACGCCTGGGGGTTCAAAGTTCTCACTACACATCTAGATAAGTTCCTTGAGGGGTCTAGTTTCCAAAATAATGTCATTTGTCAGGTGTTTCCACTGTTTAGGCAGATCAGGAGCTCTCCAAACACGACATGGCGTCCAACCAATTCTGCGTTGAAAAAGTCAAACGGTGCTTCTTTCCTTCTAAGCTCTGCCATGCACCCAAACAGTGGTTTACCCCCACATATGGGATATCAGCGTACTCAGGACAAATTGCACAATAACTTTTGGAGTCTTGTTACCCTTGGGAAAATAAAAATTCGGGTGAAAAGATCATTTTTGTGGAAAAAATATGATTTTTTAATTTTACGGCTCTACGTTATAAACTTGTGTGAAGCACTTGGGGGTTCAAATTGCTCACCACAGATCTAGATAAGTTCCTTAAGGGGTCTAGTTTCCAAAATGGGGTCACTTGTGGGGGGTTTCCACTGTTTAGGCACATCAGGGGCTGTCCAAATGCAACATGGCGTCCAATCTCAGTTCCAGCCAATTTTGGTTGGAAAAAGTCAAATGGTGCTCCTTCCATTTCGAGCCCTGCCGTGCACCCAAACAGTGGTTGCCCCCCACATATGGGGTATCAGCGTACTCAGGACAAATTGGACAACAACTTTTTTGGTCCAATTTCTCCTGTTACCCTTGGGAAAATAAAAAATTGGTGACTAATAGATAATTTTTGTGGGAAAAAAATAGGATTTTTTATTTTCATGCCCGGGCATTATAAACTTGTGTGAAGCACTTGGGGGTTCAAAATGCTCATCACAGATCTAGATAAGTTCCTTAGGGGGTCTAGTTTCCAAAATGGGGTCACTTGTGGGGGATTTCCACTGTTTAGACTCATCTGGGGCACTGCAAACGGAACATGACCCCATCAACGTCTGCATACCAAAACGTTATTACTTCCTTTCCAAGCCCTGCCGTGCGCCCAAACAGTTTCCCCCCCACATATGGGGTATCAGCGTACTCAGGACAAATTGGACAACAACTTTTGGGGTCCAATTTCCTTGGGAAAAATCAAAAATTTGGGACTAAAAGATCATTTTTGTGGAAAATTTGTTTTTTTTTTCACACCCAGGCATTATAAACTTTTGTGAAACACTTAGGGGTTCAAAGTGCTCACAACAGATCTAGCTAAGTTCTATAGGGGGTCTAGTTTCCAAATTGTGTCACTTGTGGGGGGTTTCCACTGTTTAGGTGCATCAGGAGCTCTCCAATCTCAATTCCAGACAATTTTGGTTTGAAAAAGTCAAACAGCGCTCCTTCCCTTACGAGCTCTGCCGTGTACCCAGTGGTTTTCCCCCACATATGGGGTATTGGCGTATTCAGGAGAAATTGTACAACAACTTTATCTGTCCATTTTCTCCTTTTACCCTTGTGAAAATAAAAAAAAGTTTGTAAAAGATCATTTTTGTGACTAAAAAGTTAAATATTCATTTTTTCCTTCCACGTTGCTTCAGCTCCTGTGAAGCACCTAAAGGGTTAATAAACTTCTTGAATGTGGTTTTGAGTACCTTGAGGGGTGCAGTTTTTAGAATGGTGTCAATTTTGGGTATGTTCTGCCATATAGACCCCTAAAAGTGACTTCAAATGTGAGGTGGTCCCTAAAAAAAATGGCTTTGTAAATTTGTTGTAAAAATGAGAAATCGCTGGTCAACTTTTAACCCTTATAATTTCCTACCAAAAAAAAATTTAGTTCCAAAATTGTGCTGATGTAAAGTAGACATGTGGGAAATGTTATTTCTTAACTATTTTGTGTGACATATTTCTCTGTTTTAAGGGAATAAAAATTCAAAGTTTGAAAATTGCAAAATTTTCAAAATTTTCGCCATATTTGCATTTTTTTCAAAAATAAACGCAAGTTATATCAAAGAAATTTTACCACTAACGTGAAGTACAATATGTCTCGAGAAAACTTTCTCAGAATCGCGAAGATCCGTTGAAGCGTTCCAGAGTTATAACTTCATAAAGAGACAGTGGTCAGAATTGTAAAAATTGGCCCGCTCATTAACGTGCAAACCACCCTTGTGGGTGAAGGGGTTAAGCATGGTGATGAATGGAAGACGGCGTTTAAAACTCCTGAGGGGCATTTTGAGTACCTAATAATGCCTTTTGGGCTCACTAATGCCCCTTCCATCTTCCAATCTTTCATGAATGATATTTTCTGGGATTTTGGGGACAAGTTTTTGATAATTTATTTGGACAATATTTTGATTTTTCCAATGATTGGGATTCTCATGTGGAACATGCTCGGATGGTATTCCGAATTTTGAGAGATAATGCTTTGTATGTTAAGGGATCAAAATGTCTCTTTGGTGTACAGAAGGTTTCGTTTTTGGGATTCATTTTGTCTCCGTCTGCCATTGAAATGGACCCGGTCAAGGTTCAGACCATTTATGATTGGGTTCAGCCCACTTTTTTTGAAGGCTCTTCAGAAATTTTGGGGTTTTGCTAATTTTTATCGTAAACTTATAAGTAATTTTTCTGGTATTGTGAAACCACTGACTGATGTGACCAAAAAGGGCTCTGATGTGGTGAATTGGTCTCCAGAGGCAGTTTCTGCGTTTCAGGAGCTTAAGCGGAGATTCACTTCTGCTCCTGTTCTACGGCAACCTGATGTTTCTCTCCCATTTCAGGTGGAGATAGATGCTTCTGAGATTGGTGCAGGAGCCATTTTGTCCCAAAGGGATCCTGTAACCTCTAAGATTAACCCTTGTGCCTTCTTCTCTCGAAAATTTTCCCCAGCTGAATGTAATTATGATGTTGGGAATCGGGAATTATTGGCTATTAAGTGGGCATTTGAAGAGTGGAGACATTGGTTGGAAGGAGCCAAACATCAAATTGTGGTGCTCACTGACCACAAAAACTTGATCTATCTCGAGTCAGCCAAGCGATTAAATCCTAGACATGCTAGGTGGGCCTTGTTTTTCACGCGTTTTAATTTTGTGGTCTCCTTTCTTCCGGGCACTAAGAATGTTAAGGCGGATGCCCTCTCTAGGAGTTTCCTTGCGGATTTTCTTGATGTGACTGAGCCTACTGCCATTCTGAAGGAGGGTGTGGTTTTTTCCGCTATCTCACCCGATTTGAGACTTTCCCTGGAGGAATTTCAGGGGGATAAACCTGAACGGTGCCCTATGGGGAAATTGTATGTCCCCAACCAATGGAGGAGGAAAGTAATGTCTGAAATTCATTGCTCTACGTTGGCTGGTCATCCCGGTATTTTTGGTTCCAGAGATTTGGTGCACTTCCAATTTCGAGCTATGCAGATTTGAATCTGATTCCACTGCTGCGTAAGTTTAGGAATAAAGTAGGAGCGTGGTGTAAACTGTATCTTTCAGTAGTGGGAAGAATTAATCTGATTAAGATGATTTTGATGCCCCAACTGCTATACATCTTGCACAATGCCCCTATTTGGTTCCCTAGGCGGTTGTTTCGTACTATTGACTCTATATTTAGGGATCCTGTGTGGGGTAAAAAGCAGCCAAGGATCAGACTTGAGATATTTCAGAGGCCCAAGGATGGAGGGGGACTTGTTGTGAGTGGGCTTGGGATGAGTTCTGAGCAGAGGCTCCCTCTGGTGGTTACAAGCGGTGCTGGTCTGTCCAGTGAAGATTGTGAAGATTGTGAGGATTGGGAATCAGGTGTTACTGACTGGTCTTGTATAAGGGAGTCGCCTTCCCATCAGGGTTGCCGGTGATCAATTGTTCTGGTCTCTATCCTTGATTCCTGTTTCCCTTGTAGCCTGCTGTGTCGTGTCTGCATCTCCTGCTAACAGATAAGACATTTTCTTCTTTTTGTTTTTATGCTTGATTTTTGCATTTTGTCCTGCACTTCTGTGGGGGCCTTCAGGGTCCCCTCTGGGGGCTTTTGCCCTCTCAGTTTAGTTCAGCCACTGATGTTTGTACTTTTGCTTTTTTCAGTTTTTTCAGTGGCTGCTGTTTTGATTTTGTTACACCAGAGAACTAATTTAGGTGGTAGAGGTCGTGTGATCTCAGGTGTTTTTTGAAATTAGTAGAGTTGGTGCTTTTCAGGGTTTTCTGGGATTGCAGTAAGTACCCTTCCTATCCTTTTCTATTTAGTTAGTTTGGGCCCCAACGTTTGCTCATACTATTTTCTGTCTGTGTCAGTATTTCTTCTTGTCTAACCGCCATTACATGTTTGGGGGCTTTCTATTATCTTTGGGGTTCTGCTCCAGGGCAGATAGCTTTCCTATATCTATCTTTAGGTGTAGTTAGTTTCTCAGGCTGTGACGAGGCGTCTAGGACCAACGTAGGAACGCTCCACGGCTGCCTCTAGTTGTTGTGGTTAGTCAGGATACTGCAATCTCATAGATTCCAACTGCTCTGGTGTATTGCCTTTTTTGTCTGCACTCCTCAGCTACCGAAACATAACAGTATCACCGGCCCAAAATTTAAAATTGTATGGTACTCACAGAAGGGAAAAAAATTTGTGAAAGAAAAAACGGTTGTCAGAGATATTTTTCTGTTTGTTGCATTTTTTTTTTTTCCCTCTGTATTTCTGGGTGCTGGGGAGGATTTTTTCTCTCAATGGAGTTTGCACAGTTGTCTGGCCGTGTGGATCAGCTTGCCACTGAGGTTCGGAGTATTGCTGCATATCTTGCTAGGTTGCCTGTTGTGGAACCTAGGATTCCCATGCCAGATTTGTTTTTAGGGGATCGAGCTAAGTTTCAGAATTTCAAAAATAATTGTAAATTGTTTTTTGCCTTAAAATCTAAGTCCTCAGGGAACGCAGCGCAGCAGGTTCAAATTGTCATCTCTCTCCTGCGCGGCGATCCTCAGGATTGGGCTTTTTCCCTGACACCTGGGGATCCTGTTTTGAGTGATGTTGATGCGTTTTTTCGGGCTTTGGGGTTGTTGTACGATGAGCCTAATGTCACTGATCAAGCTGAAAAAGCCTTGTTGGCATTAAATCAGGGGCTTGATGACGCTGAGTTATACTGTCAGAGATTCCGTAGGTGGGCAGTCCTGACCAAGTGGAATGACGACGCTTTGGCGGCCCTTTTTCGGAAGGGTCTGTCAGATAATGTAAAGGATGTTATGGTGGGATTCCCTGTCCCCTCTGGTCTCAATGATTCTATGTCATTAGCGATTCAAATTGACAGACGTTTGCGTGAGCGGAGAAGTATGCGTGGAATAGTGTTGCCTTGTGAACCTGCTTCTGAATCCATGCAGTGTGATAGAGTGGTGTCTGGGGCACAGCGTCATGAGTTTCGAAAGCGCAATGGGTTATGTTTCTACTGTGGTGATGCCTCTCATGCTATTTCAGTCTGCCCTAAGCAGGGAAGACGTTTTGCACGCTCAGTTGTCTTGGGTAGTGTTCAGACTAAGTTTTTATTAACTGTCACTCTGATATGCTCTCTGTCCTCATTTTCTGCTCAGGCTTTCGTTGATTCTGGAGCAGCTATTAACCTGATGGATTATGATTTTGCTAAATGTTGTGGGTTTCCCTTGATACCCTACAGAAGTCTATTCCCCTACTGGGGATCGATTCTACCCCTTTGGCTGAGAATAAACCTCAGTTCTCTACTCAGGTGATAATGAGGTGTAAGCTTTTCAGGGGATATAGCTCTGGGATCGCCGTCCTGGTAGACGGAGTGGCACGGAAACAGTTCATTCACAGACAGCAGTTCTGGTAAAAACTGGCCGCAACCAGTTTTATTAAAGTCCACAGCAAACAGAACATAATCAAAACCAAATCATAAACATAAGCCCTGGGCTTGTCCAGCCACTTACTACACTTAGATAGATTTCCCTCTCTATCCGGGTCCAGACTCTAACAGCCTGTCCCCAAAACAACACATATGTTCAGCATTTACCAGCATGGAGTTTCACAGAGTCTCCTCCTTGTGTCTGAAGGCACCTTCAACGTCCAGACTTGAGAGAGCTCCCCTCCTATTCAGCAGCTATCCGCATGGATTCTCACAGAGACTACTCCTGTGTCCGGGGTACATCGAGCACCCAGACTGAGACAGCTCATACTCCTGGAGACTCCTTCTTGTGCCTGGACTCCTTGTCCAGACTAAGCGAGCTCTCTGTCTGTGTTCGCAGACACCTACTTCTGGTCTCCTAATTAACAGCTGAGTGGTTTCAGGCCTGAGCTGCAAGTGTGTACTGAATGGTAAGGTGTAGTGACCTTTCTCTACCACTAGGTTTACAAAGCCATACATTTCCCTTATACCAGTCAGCAAAGTATCTAGGTGAAATGTACACCCCATTCAACACACATACTCTCACTGTCTCACATATCCCCCCCTCTTCTCCAGACGGGAGGGCTGGTCATCCAGACCGGAGGGCTGGTCAACAATCCAAAAGAGACAGTGAACTCTGGACCAGTCATGGCCCTCATCAGCTTCATCTTCACTACTGTCATCTGTATCTTCACCTGAGCCATAGCCAACATCAGCTTTCTCTTCATCTGAAGCATCCGCACTACCCTGTACCCTCCCAGGCCTATGCTCTCTGCGGGCCTCGGGTATCCTGCACGGTTTCATCTTGACCTTAGGGCCGGGCTCAGTTTCGATATAGTGCCTGGCCAGAGAAGTACGACCTGGCACATCAGAACACTTCTGCTGACTCTTCCTCAGAAACTCACGTACCTCCTGTCCCTGGTGCACTGACCATGTGTCACCAACTATCACAGAAGGTATAGGGGGTTTTTCACTTTTCTCTAGTTCCCCTTGAACCCTCTTTAGCACATCTATTTTCTTGAATATCGGTTGACTCATAAAGTCTATTTCACAGACCTTAAGCTTCTCTGCCATGGTCTCTGACCATTTTAAGCTACACTGTTCAAATGATTGGGACTGTAGAAGGAGCTGATCGTTTTTCTTTTGCAGTACACATAATTCATCCGCTAAGTCTCCAGCTGAATTGTAATGTTCTACTGTAACAACAGCATTCTTATATAGAGCCTTAGACTTATTGAGCAGCATTTGCTCTTGCAACGAAGAGATTCCCTGTATCCTTCCTTTTACTTCATTGACCTTCTCACGAAGATGCTCACGGCTTTCATCACACTCCTTCATCACAGTTTGGAGTTTTTTCTGAGAAGTCATCAATTCATCTGGTACCTGTTGGACGTCTTTTATGTCTTCGGCCCCTTCTTCAGGCTCTTCTGGTAGAACATGCTCAGAAGCCCTACCGTCAGTCTTACATTCTACCTCTTCAGTCACATCATTATGGTCTCCAATATTTCCATTTATTCCGGCTTTCAAGTTCTCCTTGATAGCTGCATCTATATACTCAGAACCCGCCGGATTCTTCTCTTCCACCACGTTCTGCATCCATCTGAGCTCCCGTGTGTCTGCAGCGGCAACGGAGTGACACATCGCTTTTCCCATTTGTTGGGACGTGGCTCCGATGTAGACTCCATGAAAGTGCGCTTGAGCTCACCAACGCCAGCCTGATGTCTCAAAATCTCATCTTGTGACTTATCCAGATCCTTGGTGTCACTCGGGAACACCGCTGGGGCTCCGGGCGCCGAACTTCCAGCCTGAGCTTCACGAGTTGCAGCTACTGATCCGAACCGCAACCCGTCCACGCCGCTGTCTTCGGCAGAAACAGATTCCTGGACAGAGTCAGTCCCCATATCTTCAGTCTTGTTCCTCACAGCTTCACTTGAGACCTCAGCTTCTGATGAGGCATCTGGCTTGGTGACTACCACTTCTATGGCTTTTTCCACCTCTGCAGCATCTCCCTCAGAGTCCTTGGCACGATACAGATCCACACCATACCTTGGTAACTTCACATTTCCAACAGCATCTACTTGGGCTGTGTTCAGTTTCAGAGTCCTGCCTTTAAAGCTCAGCTCTCCTCCTTTCACCTTAGTCTTCGTCAGGGAACCGGCCAACTGTAAAACATCTTCAGATGCCATCTTCTGTCCGACTGCAAGGTCAGCATCAGCCTTCCTCTCAGGACTCTCAACCTCCTCTGCTACCATGCCTTCCTCATTTGCACTGGTTGCTTGATTGTCATCAGATGATTCACTATCACTACCACTATCCCTGTCTGACCCCTTTTTCTCAGCCACATCTGGCTCACTTTCAGGGTTATACACTTCATTTTCATTCACATCCTGCTCACTGTCAGGGTTATACAATTCATTCTCATTCACATCCTGCTCACTTTCAGGGTTATACACTTCATTTTCATTCACATCCTGCTCACTGTCAGGGTTATACAATTCATTCTCATTCACATCTTGATCTGGAACCTTAGTTAACATGTCATCCACAACATTAACTTCACCATCTGGTCCCTGGTTTCCCTCAGGTGGTCCCTCAAGTATGTGACTATGTGACAACCCCAGCACTACAGTCATGGCCAAAAGTTTTGAGAATGACACAAATATTATATTTTCACATGATCTGCTGCCATCTGGTTTTTATGTGTGTTTGACAGATGTTTTTATCACAGATAGAAATATAATAATTGCAAACATATGAGTAACAAAAGCTTATATTGACAGTTAGAATGAGTTAATGCAGCAAGTCAATATTTGCAGTGTTGACCCTTCTTCTTCAGGACCTCTGCAATTCTCCCTGGCATGCTCTCAATCAACTTCTGGACCAAATCCTGACTGATAGCAGTCCATTCTTGCACAATCAATGCTTTCATTTTGTCAGAATTTTTAGGTTTTTGTTTGTCCACCCGTCTCTTGATGATTGACCACAAGTTCTCAATGGGATTAAGATCTGGGGAGTTTCCAGGCCATGGACCCAAAATCTCTATGTTTTGTTCCCTGAGCCATTTAGTTATCACCTTTGCTTTATGGCAAGGTGCTCCATCATGCTGGAAAAGACATTGTTGATCGCCAAACTGCTCTTGGAGGGTTGGGAGAAGTTGCTCTTGGAGGACATTCTGGTACCATTCTTTATTCATGGCTGTGTTTTTAGGCAAGACTGTGAGAGAGCCGATTCCCTTGGCTGAGAAGCAACCCCACACATGAATGGTTTCAGGATGCTTAACAGTTGGCATGAGACAAGACTGGTGGTAGCGCTCACCTTGTGTTCTCCGAATGAGGCGTTTTCCTGATGTCCCAAACAATCGAAAAGGGGATTCATCAGAGAAAATAACTTTACCCCAGTCCTCAGCAGTCCACTGCCTGTACCTTTTGCAGAATATCAGTCTGTCCATGATGTTTTTTCTGGAGAGAAGTGGCTTCTTTGCTGCCCTCCTTGAGACCAGGCCTTGCTCCAAGAGTCTCCGCCTCACAGTGCGTGCAGATGCACTCACACCTGCCTGCTGCCATTCTGAGCAAGCTCTGCACTGCTGGTAGCCCGATCCCGCAGCCGAAACACTTTTAAGACACGGTCCTGGTGCTTGCTGGTCTTTCTTGGGCGCCCTGAAGCCTTTTTGGCAACAATGGAACCTCTCTCCTTGAATGATGATGATGATGATGCGATAGATTGTTGATTGAGGTGCAGTCTTTCTAGCTGCGATACTCTTACCTGTTAGGCCATTTTTGTGCATTGCAATGATGACTGCACGTGTTTCTTTAGAGATAACCATGGTTAACAGAAGAGAAACAATGATGCCAAGCACCAGCCTCCTTTTAAAGTGTCCAGTGGTGTCATTCTTACTTAATCATGACAGATTGATCTCCAGCCATGTCCTCATCAACCCCCATACCTGTGTTAATGGAGCAATCACTGAAAAGAGGTTAGCTGGTCCTTTTAAGGCAGGGCTGCAATGATGTTGAAATGTGTTTTGGGGGATAAAGTTCATTTTCTAGCCAAATATTGACTTTGCAAGTAATTGCTGTTAAGCTGATCACTCTTTATAACATTCTGGAGTATATGCAAATTGCCATTAGAAAATGTGAAGCAGTAGACTTTGTAAAAATTAATATTTGTGTCATTCTCAAAACTTTTGGCCATGACTGTATACTTCCATATAGCTCAGGTACTAGGAGCTGGCTCACGACCTCTCCCTGGACTTCAGTGTCCCTATACAACAGGTGAGTGTTTATGGCAACATGAGGAAACCTCTCCTCAGAGCCAGGCTCTTGGGAAACCTCATTTAGAACATTTATATTTTCCTGGGCCGTTTTAAGAGAGGGGTCTCGCCACTGCTCACTCTCAAAATTGTCACAGGACACAGGTAAGTCAGGGACACTCGGTTCCCGAGAACCACCATCCTCGTCTCCCAACATCACCTGCAAAGGAATTTCATCACTATCACAGTCATCATTATTATCAATATCATTATCATGATTATGATCAGTATCATCATCACTATCATGATCATCATCATTATCAG
This sequence comes from Oophaga sylvatica, assembly GCA_033576555.1. Lineage (NCBI taxonomy): Eukaryota > Metazoa > Chordata > Amphibia > Anura > Dendrobatidae > Oophaga > Oophaga sylvatica. Next base: position 21,442 of record JARQOD010003828.1, on the reverse strand, counting down.
CATCAGCATCATTATCATGGTCATCATCATTATCATGATCATCATCATCATTATCATTATCATCATCATCATCATCATTATCACATAAGTTTAACGGCCCACTAGCATTGTGTTCCGCCCCTCGGGACTGCGCACCCTCAATAGGAGCTTCATCACACTGTCCATCAGAAACATTTTTCCCCCAGAGATCCTTAGACCGGGGAAAGTCATTACCCAATATGACGGGGGGCACCAGGTTCTTCACTACCCCCACTTCACATGAAACCTCCCCGCATTTGGGGATCAAGTCCACGACAGTCTCTGGGTAGACTTTGGTGTCTCCATGGACGCACACCACACTCAGGTGTTTATCAGGGATAAAGTCCCTATCAATCAGGCTGTCCCATACGGAAGTCACTGGACTCTCTGAGTCCAAGAGGGCCTGTGCTGGGCAGTCATTTACAACCACCGGGGACCCCTGCGGTCCAGTCTCTTCGGCTGAGGTGGACACACACACAGGCTCTGCGCAGGGAGAGAGGGATCCGCCAACATCACAACACATAGGCTCCCCCTCTATTGGACAGTTGGCTGCAATTTCACGACATCTCCAACACTGTCCATCACACTCTCCCACCCACACGACCCCAACAGCTGGAACGCTCTTACCGGGAGAGTTCGGCGTCCAGGAACTCTGAAGTGACGACCTCTCAGACGGCTGGTCACGGAGGCAGTCTTTGGTGGTGAAGGCCCTCTCCATCAGGCTGACCAGACGATTGGCGTCCTGGTGGTCTCCTTGTCCGACCTCTGGCTGTACCTCAGGAGGACGTGCTTGGGTGTAGCGGTCCACTATCACCTTTTCAACTCCATAATCAGGTTTGCTGACTGCAGACTCCCAACTGCATCTCCAGTCATGAACTCCCCTGGCACGGGCTGTCACCGTAACACCCAGCCGGGTAAGAATCTCCGCTTTCAGCTTGGCATAGTCTTGGCTGTCCTGCTCGCTCAGGTCAGCATAGGCCCTTTGGGGTTCTCCAATCAGATAGGGTGCGACCATCATGGCCCATTCAGATAGGGGCAGATTCTCCTTCTCTGCCAGTCCCTCAAACCTAGTGAGATATACCTCCACATCGTCACGAGGTGTCATCTTTTTCAGGGACCGTCTTACCGCCTTCTTTACAGCGGACAATGCAGGTGACTTTGCAACATTACTTTGGGACGATGCGCTGCAAGTCTTTTGTAGTGCTGCAACCTGCTCAAAAAACAACCGGTTATTCTCCTGCTGCTGCTGCTGCATGCTCCGCTGGGCCTGGACCAGGTACTCAACGAGCTCCTCCATACTTCCGGACTTATCTGTCTCAACCACGGCAGTCTTATGTTGCACATTAACTTGCGCCATTTGTTCAAACAGCGCCTCCATGCTGTCATCCATGCTGTCAGACTTCTCTGTCTCAACAACAGCAGTCTTCACTCAAGACATACACACTCCACAGTCTTTTCCACAGAAAATTCAGCCTTGCTGTGCAGACACTTTTTTTTTTTTTTTTTTTCTTTGCAAAGTCTATTAGGGCCACTGTCTCTTTAAGACTGCTCCAACAGACGTTTCTCCTTTATTGACACACTTTTTTTTTTTTCTTTCTCTGCTGCTGCTTCAACAGACTTCACCTTTTATTGCTGTCTCTCGCCACTGTGCTGCACGCACATTCCAGCACCAATTGTAAGCTTTTCAGGGGATATAGCTCTGGGATCGCCGTCCTGGTAGACGGAGTGGCACGGAAACAGTTCATTCACAGACAGCAGTTCTGGTAAAAACTGGCCGCAACCAGTTTTATTAAAGTCCACAGCAAACAGAACATAATCAAAACCAAATCATAAACATAAGCCCTGGGCTTGTCCAGCCACTTACTACACTTAGATAGATTTCCCTCTCTATCCGGGTCCAGACTCTAACAGCCTGTCCCCAAAACAACACATATGTTCAGCATTTACCAGCATGGAGTTTCACAGAGTCTCCTCCTTGTGTCTGAAGGCACCTTCAACGTCCAGACTTGAGAGAGCTCCCCTCCTATTCAGCAGCTATCCGCATGGATTCTCACAGAGACTACTTCTGTGTCCGGGGTACATCGAGCACCCAGACTGAGACAGCTCATACTCCTGGAGACTCCTTCTTGTGCCTGGACTCCTTGTCCAGACTAAGCGAGCTCTCTGTCTGTGTCCGCAGACACCTACTTCTGGTCTCCTAATTAACAGCTGAGTGGTTTCAGGCCTGAGCTGCAAGTGTGTACTGAATGTAAGGTGTAGTGACCTTTCTCTACCAGTAGGTTTACAAAGCCATACATTTCCCTTATACCAGTCAGCAAAGTATCTAGGTGAAATGTACACCCCATTCAACACACATACTCTCACTGTCTCACAAAGGGTTGAACCTGATCATCAAGAGTGCTGCAAATTTTTGGTTCTGTATAATCTGCATGATATTATCGTACTGGGTTTCCCTTGGTTACAGTCTCATAATCCTGTTTTGGATTGGAAATCTGTGTCTGTAACCAGTTGGGGCTGCCAATGTGTTAATACCAACACTCCTGTTTTTTCTGCCTCCCCCAGGCTCAGGATGTTCCTGACTTTTTGATTGATTTTTCTGATGTATTTAGCGAAAGTAAATCTGCATCCTTGCCTCCCCATAGGAGCTATGACTGCGCTATTGAATTAGTGCCTGGTAGTAAATTCCCTAAACGTCGCCTTTTTAACTTGTCTGTACCTGAACATGACGCTATGCGGTCTTATATCAAGGAGTCATTGGAGAAGGGTCATATCAGACCATCCTCTTCACCCTTAGGTGCCGGTTTTTTCTTTGTGGCCAAAAAGGATGGTTCATTAAGGCCGTGTATTGATTATCGTCTTTTGAACAATATTACTGTGAAATATCAATACCCGTTACCCTTGATCTCTGACCTGTTTTCCAGGGTGAAAAACGCTACTTGGTTTACCAAGCTTGACCTCAGGGGGGCATATAACCTTATTCGCATTAAGCACGGGGATGAATGGAAGACGGCATTCAATACCCCGGAGGGGCATTTTGAGTACCTTGTGATGCCCTTTGGGCTCACTAATGCTCCTTCTGTCTTCCAGTCCTTCATGAATGACATTTTCAGGGATTTTGTGGATAAATTTCTGATTGTTTATTTGGATGATATCTTGATTTTTTCCAATGACTGGGACTCTCATGTGAAACATGTTCGAACTGTATTCCAGATTTTGAGAGAGAATGCTCTGTATGTGAAGGGATCAAAGTGTCTTTTTGGCATACAGAGGATCTCATTTCTGGGATTCATTTTGTCCCCATCTGTTATTGAAATGGACCCGGTCAAGGTTCAGGCCATCTGTGATTGGGTCCAACCTACTTCATTAAAGGCTCTTCAAAGATTTTTGGGTTTTGCCAATTTTTATCGTAAATTTATTGGTAATTTCTCGGTTATTGTTAAACCATTAACTGATTTGACCAAAAAGGGTTCTGATGTGGTGAATTGGCCTCCTGAGGCAGTCTCTGCATTTCAGGAACTTAAGCAGAGATTCACTTCTGCTCCTGTTCTACGGCAGCCTGATGTTTCTCTGCCATTTCAGGTGGAGGTTGATGCCTCTGAAATTGGGGCAGGTGCCGTTTTGTCCCAAAAAGATCCAGAGACCTCTAAAAGTAACCCTTGTGCCTTTTTCTCTCGAAAATTTTCTCCTACTGAACGTAATTATGACGTGGGTAATCGGGAGTTATTGGCCATGAAGTGGGCTTTTGAAGAGTGGAGACATTGGCTGGAGGGAGCCAAACATCAGGTGGTGGTCCTTACTGACCATAAGAATCTGGTTTATCTGGAATCTGCCAAGCGACTCAATCCTAGACAGGCCAGTTGGGCCTTGTTTTTCACACGTTTTAATTTTGTGGTTTCCTTTCTTCCTGGCACTAAGAATGTTAAGGCGGATGCCCTCTCGAGGAGCTTCCTTGCGGACTCTCCTGAGTTATCTGATCCTTCTGTTATTTTGAAAGAGGGTGTAGTTCTTTCCGCCATCTCACCTAATTTGAGACTTGCTCTGGAGGGGTGTCAGGAGGATAGGCCCGAGCGCTGCCCTGTTGGAAAATTGTTTGTCCCGGACCAGTGGAAAAAGAGTGTGATGTCTGAGATTCATTGTTCCACGTTGGCTGGGCATCCCGGAATTTTTGGTACCAGAGACTTGGTTAGTCGGTCCTTTTGGTGGCCTACCTTGTCTCGTGATGTCAGGGAATTTGTGCAGTCCTGCGGGACTTGCTCTCGCTCCAAGCCTTGCTCTCGCTCTAGTGGTTTGTTGATGCCATTGCCTGTGCCCAAGAGACCATGGACCCATATCTCTATGGATTTCATTTCCGACCTTCCTGTTTCTCAGAGAATGACCGCCATCTGGGTGATTTGTGATAGGTTTTCCAAGATGATACATCTTGTGCCATTACCTAAGTTGCCTTCCTCCTCTGAATTGGTGCCGTTGTTCCTTCAGCACGTGGTTCGTTTACACGGCATTCCTGAGAACATAGTGTCTGACAGAGGAGTCCAGTTTGTTTCCAGATTTTGGAGGACTTTTTGTTCTAAACTGGGTGTTCAATTGTCTTTCTCCTCGGCATTTCATCCTCAGACCAATGGTCAAACTGAGAGAACAAACCAGACATTGGAGACTTATCTAAGATGCTTTGTGTCTGCTGATCAGGATGACTGGGTCTCTTTTTTGCCTTTGGCTGAGTTTGCTCTTAATAATAGGGCTAGCTCTGCCACTTTGATGTCTCCGTTTTTCTGTAATTCTGGGTTTCACCCTCGATTTTCTTCAGGACAGACGGAGGCTTCTGTCTGTCCAGGTGTTGACTCTGTTGTGGAGCGTATGCAACAGATTTGGGACCAGGTAGTGGAGAGGTTGTCCCTCTCTCAGGAGAGGGCCCAGCGGTTTGCTAACCGGCATAGGACTGATGGTCCTCGGTTTAAAGTAGTGGACTTGGTCTGGTTGTCCTCTAAAAATATTCCTATGAGAGTAGCATCTCCTAAATTTAAGCTTAGGTTCATTGGACCTTATAAGATTATGGAGATTCTTAATCCTGTTTCTTTTCGTTTGCTTCTTCCAGGGACATTTAAGATCCATAACGTGTTCCACAAGTCCTTGTTGAAGAGATTTGTTGAGCCAGTGGTTCCTGCTGCTGTGCCTCCTGACCCTGTTTTGGTTGAGGGCAATCTGGAGTATGTGGTTGAGAAAATATTAGATTCTCGTTTTTCTAGACGGAAACTCCAGTATTTGGTTAAGTGGAGAGGTTATGGTCAGGAAGACAATTCTTGGGTGTTTGCTTCGGACATCCATGCTAGGAGACTCATCCGTGCGTACCATAGAACTCATCCTGACCGACCTGGTTGCTCAAATGAGGGTTCTGTGACCCCTCCTCAAGGGGGGGGTACTGTTGTGAGTGGGCTTGGGATGAGTTCTGAGCAGAGGCTCCCTCTGGTGGTTACAAGCGGTGCTGGTCTGTCCAGTGAAGATTGTGAAGATTGTGAGGATTGGGAATCAGGTGTTACTGACTGGTCTTGTATAAGGGAGTCGCCTTCCCATCAGGGTTGCCGGTGATCAATTGTTCTGGTCTCTATCCTTGATTCCTGTTTCCCTTGTAGCCTGCTGTGTCGTGTCTGCATCTCCTGCTAACAGATAAGACATTTTCTTCTTTTTGTTTTTGTGCTTGATTTTTGCATTTTGTCCTGCACTTCTGTGGGGGCCTTCAGGGTCCCCTCCGGGGGCTTTTGCCCTCTCAGTTTAGTTCAGCCACTGATGTTTGTACTTTTGCTTTTTCCAGTTTTTTCAGTGGCTGCTGTTTTGATTTTGTTACACCAGAGAACTAATTTAGGTGGTAGAGGTCGTGTGATCTCAGGTGTTTTTGAAATTAGTAGAGTTAGTGCTTTTCAGGGTTTTCTGGGATTGCAGTAAGTACCCTTCCTATCCTTTTCTATTTAGTTAGTTTGGGCCCCAACGTTTGCTCATACTATTTTCTGTCTGTGTCAGTATTTCTTCTTGTCTAACCGCCATTACATGTTTGGGGGCTTTCTATTATCTTTGGGGTTCTGCTCCGGGGCAGATAGCTTTCCTATATCTATCTTTAGGTGTAGTTAGTTTCTCAGGCTGTGACGAGGCGTCTAGGACCAACGTAGGAACGCTCCACGGCTGCCTCTAGTTGTTGTGGTTAGTCAGGGTACTGCAATCTCATAGATTCCAACTGCTCTGGTGTATTGCCTTTTTTTGTCTGCACTCCTCAGCTACCGAAACATAACAGGGACTGGCGCTTCCGAACCCTTGGATTTACTATTTAGCTGCTCAGGGCCAACAGGTGAGAGGGTGGAGGGATGTGTCTGGGGCTGGTTCATTACAAAGGGTCTTGGTTCAGGTGATGGGGAGGGATCCCTTGGTTCAGGGGTTGGAGTCAGGAAGGTTTAGGAAGTTGGGTTTGATGTATCCTACTTTAGAGCTGATACATAAAGTCTGGGAGGCAATTAAAAAGATTAGGGGTTTGGAACACTTGACAAATTTTTCCCCGATATGGCAAAACGAGACTTTACCGGAATTTGCTAAAATGGGAGAATTTAAAAATTGGATGAGACTGGGAATACAGTACATGGTTCAGGTGCAGGACGCGCAGGGACTGGTGCCCTTTGGAAAGTTGTAGGCAGATTATAGGCTACCGGAGATCTGCAGATTTCAATATGGGCAGTTTAGGCATGCTTATGTTACGCAGAGTAGGACAATGAATATAAAGATACACAAGGATATATTGATTGATTATGTCTGTGCAGATGGGGGAACAAAAGGGGTAGTGTCGGGCATTTATAAGGATCTAATGCATACTTTTTAAAATAATTTTCCTATTAGAGCACAAGGGAAATGGGAGGAGAAGTTGGGTAGGATAGAGGAAGATAAATGGGAAATGATTATGGAATATATACCCCAATTATCCCTGAGTGAACCGGGCAGACTCTCGCAGATATATGTACTCCATAGAGTATATAGGACTCCTGAACGGCTGCATAGAGCGGGTCTGAGACAGACTTCTGAGTGTCCTCGGTGCCGAATGGAGGGGGCTGGAATTCTCCATATGTTCTGGCAGTGTCCAAATCTGAACCCATATTGGACGGCGGTGCTTAATGCCATAGGAGGAGCGTATGGTTGTAGGATTGAAAGGGATCCTGTGGTGTGTATACTGGGATATGTGGAGGAGGTCCAGGTACACAATAAATATAAGGTGGCTATAGCTAGATTATTATATATTGCACAAAAACTGATCGCAAGATACTGGATAAATGAAGATCCATAGTAACATAGTTATTAAGGTTGAAGGAAGACTTTAAGTCCATCTAGTTCAACCCATATCCTATCCTAACCTGCCCTAACATGTTGATCCAGAGGAAGGCAAAAAAAAACCCAAGTGGCAAACAGTAAGCTTCACATTGGGGAAAAAATTCCTTCCCGACTCCACATACGGCAATCAGACTAGCTCCCTGGATCCGCCGACATTGAGGGAATTTTTCAGACAGTCTGACTATATTGTGAATATGGAGAAAGACATTTACGTTAAGAGGAAAAGCATAAGAACATTTGATACACTGTGGACACCCTGGGTGGAGAGAAGATGATCCTGAACTTAGGTTACACCATGCATTATTTGCTGCTCTTGTATGTAATGGGGGGGAAAGTAGGGGGAGGGAGGGAATTTCTGAAACTAATGACCATTGTTAATGTTTTCATTGCAATTTTTGTTTTATTGTTTTGTACCTTGAATTTGGTTAAATAAAAATTTATCTGATTTAAAAAGAGATTTGGTTATTCGGTCTTTTTGGTGGCCTACTTTATCTCGTGATGTCAGGTATTTTGTGCAGTCCTGTGGGACTTGTTTTCGGCCCAAACCCTGTTGGATTGATAGTGCACTGCCGGTGCCTTTGAGGCCGTGGACCCATATCTCAATGGATTTTATTTAAGACCTCCCTGTCTCTCAGAGAATGACTATTATCTGGGTGATCTGTGATAGATTTTCCAATATGGTCCATCTGCCAAATTTGCCATCCTCTTCAGAGTTGGTGCCCTTGTTTTTTTAGCAGTTGGTTCGTTTGCACGGCATTCCGGAGAACATTGTATCTGACAGAGGAGTCCAGTTTGTTTCCAGATTTTGGAGAGCCTTTTGTTCTAAACTGGGAATTCAGTTGTCCTTCTCCTCTGCGTTTCACCCTCAGACCAATGGGCAGACTGAGAGAACAAACCAGACTTTGGAAACTTATTTGAGATGTTTTGTGTCTGCTGATCAGGATGACTGGGTCTCTATTTTGCCTTTGACTGAATTTGCTCTAAATAATAGGGCCAGTTCTGCCACTTTGATGTCCCCTTTTTTCTGCAACTTCGGGTTTCATCCTCGGTTTTCTTCAGGGCAGGTGGAGCCTTCTGTCTGTCCAGGTGTTGATTCCATGGTAGAGAGATTGCAGCAGATTTGGAATCAAGTAGTGGATAAGTTGTCTCTCTCTCAGGAGAGGGCCCAACGGTTTGCCAACCGGCATAGGACTGATAGTCCCCGGTTTAACCCCCTTCTGCCATCCGACGTACTATCCCGTCCATGAAACCTGAGACAATCTGACCATGGGCGGGATAGTACGTCCCATTCGATCGGATGCGCTCCCGGGGGATTATCACAGCTGACACCCGGCACTATGTGCCAGGAGCGGTCACAGACCGCTCCCGACACATTTACCCCTGGCACACCGTGATCAAACATGATCGCGGTGTACTAGGGTCACAAGGAAGCATCGCGCAGGGAGGGGGCACCCTGTGTGCTTCCTGAGACCCTCAGAACAGCGCAATGTGATCGTACTGTTCTGAGGCCTTCTCCCTGCAAGACCCCGGATCCAAGATGGCCACGGGGTCCTGCAGGTGGCGGCTTACTCAGTGCCTGCTGAGAGCAGGCGCTGAGAAAGCCTGCTGCAGTGCCTGTGAGATCACTGGGCACACTGTCAGACCAGCGATCTGACTTTATACAGTTATGTCACACCCTGGGACAAAGTAAAAAAGTTAAAAAAATGAAAATCACATGTGTAAAAAAAAATTCCAAAATAAAGGAAAAAAAAATATTCCCCAATAAATTCATTTCTTCATGTAAATAAAAAAACAAAACAATAAAAGTACACATATTTGGTATCGCCGCGTCCGTAGCGACCCGCCCTATAGAACTGTCCCACTAGTTAACCCTTTTACTGAACCCCTTAAAAAAAAAAGCAAAAAATCAATGCTTTCTCATCATAACGCCGAACAAAAAGTGGAATAACACGCGATCAAAAAAAACGATATAAATAAACATGGTACCTCTGAAAACGTCATCTGGTCCCACAAAAAACGAGCCGCCACACAGCATCATCAGCGAATAAAATAGTTATAGCTCGCAGAATAAAGCGATGCAAAAATAATTATTTTTTATATAAAATTGTTTTTATTGTATAAAAGCACCAAAACATAAAATAGATATAAATGAGGTATTGCCATAATCGTACTGACCCGAAGAATAAAACTGCTTTATCAATTTTACTGCACGCGGAACGGTATAAACGCCCCCCCCAAAAGAAATTCATGAATTGCTGATTTTTGTTAATTCTAACCTCCCAAAAATCGAAATAAAAAGCGATCAAAAAATGTCTCGTACTCAAAAATGGTACCAATAAAAACGTCAACTCGTATCGCAAAAAATAAGACCTCACATGACTCTGTGGGCCAAAATCTGCAAAAATTATAGCTCTCAAAATGTGGTGATGCAAAAACTATTTTTTGCAATAAAAAGCGTCTTTTAGCGTGACAGCTGCTAATCATAAAAACCCGCTGTAATTAGTAAATTAAAGCCCCCTTTATCACCCCCTTAGTTAGGGAAAAATAATAAAATTAAAAAAATGTATTTATTTCCATTTTCCCATTAGGGTTAGGGTTAGGGTTGCGGCTAAAGTTAGGGTTAGGGCTAAAGTTAGGATTAGGGTTGGGATTAGGGTTAGGGGTGTGTTAGGGTTAGGTTTGTGGTTAGGTGTTATGAATGTGCTAGAGATGGTTTCTGAGCAGAGGCTCCATCTGGTGGTTACAGACAGTACTGAACCTTTCAGCGAGGAGTGGCAATCTGGAATCACGGACTGGTCTGATATAAGGGAGGTTACCTCCCATGATGGTTGCTGGTGATCAATTGTTCTTGTCTCAATTGTGGTTCCTGGTTCATTTGGAAGTTTGCTGGAGTCTTGCCTGCATCTCCTGCTTTCTGATAAGATATTTTTTGCTTTTCTTTTTGTGCTTGCTTTTTGCATTGTTTTCTGCACTTTTGTGGAGGTCAGCCAGGTCCCCTCCTGGGGCCTGAGCTCCTCACAGTTTTTCTGCAGCCACTGTTATTTGCTCATTTGCTTTTTCCTGTTTTTTCAGCGGCTGCGGCTTGGTTTTTGTTCACACTGAGATCTGATTTAGTGGGTGGCGAGATCGTGTGATCTCAGTATTTTTGTAATCAGAATTGTTGGATTTTTGTAGGGTTTTCTGGGTTGCAGAAAGTAATCTCTCCTGTCCTATCCTATTTAGTCAGCTTGTGGCCCCAGCGTTTGCTCATTCTATTTTCTGCCTATGTTTGTATTTTCATCTTGTCTAACCGCCATTATATGTTTGGGGGCTTCCTATTTTCTTTGGGGATCTGCTCCGGGGCAGATAGCTTTCATCTTTCTGCCTTTAGATGTAGTTATCTCTCAGGCTGTGACGAGGCATCTAGGATCAACGTAGGAACGCTCCACGGCTACCTCTAGTTGTGTCGTTAGTTTAGGAATCTGCAACCCATCAGTTACCAACATCTCAGGTGTTCTGCTGCCCTGCTGTTGTTCCTGTCCTCCTCAGCTACCGAAACATAAGAGTTAGGGTTATGGTTAGGGTTGGGACTAGTGTTAAGGGTGTGTAGGGGTTAGAGTTGGAGTTAGAATTGGGGGGTTTCCACTGTTTAGGCACATCAGGGGCTTTCCAAATGTGACATGGCGTCTGATCTCATTTCCAGCCAATTCTGCGTTGAAAAAGTCAAATGGTGCTCCTTCACTTCTGAGCTCTTCCATGCTCCCAAACAGTAGTTTACCCCCCCATGTGGGGTATCAGCGTACTCAGGACAAATTGCACAATAACTCTTGGGGTCCAATTTCTTCTGTTACCCTTGGGAAAATAAAAAATTGGGGGCAAAAATATCATTTTTGTAAAAAAAAAATGATTTTTTTGTTTTTACAGCTGTATGTTATAAGCTTCTGTGAAGCACTTGGGGCTTCATAGTGCTCACCACACATCTAGATAAGTTCCTTGTGGGGTCTATTTTCCAAAATGGGGTCACTTGTTGGGGGTTTCCACTGTTTAAGCACATCAGGGGCTCTGCAAATGCGACATGATGCCCGCAGACCATTCTGTTATGTTAGGTAGCTGAGGAGGACAGGAACAACAGCCGGGCAGCCGAACACCTGAGATGTTGGTAACTAATGGGTTGCAGATTCCTAAACTAACCACACAACTAGAGGTAGCCGTGGAGTGTTCCTACATTGATCCTAGACGCCTCGTCACAGCCTGAGAGATAACTACACCTAAAGGCAGAAAGATGAAAGCTATCTGCCCCGGAGCAGATCCCCAAAGAAAATAGGAAGCCCCCAAACATATAATGGCGGTTAGACAAGAAGAAAGCACGAACACAGACAGAAAATAGAATGAGCAAACGCTGGGGCCACAAGCTGACTAAATAGGATAGGACAGGAGAGTTTACTTTCTGCAACCCAGAAAACCCTACAAAAATCCAACAATTCTGATTACAAAAATACTGAGATCACACGATCTCGCCACCCAGTAAATCAGATCTCAGTGTGAACAAAACCAAGCCGCAGCCACTGAAAAAACAGGAAAAAGAAAATGAACAACTAACAGTGGCTTCAATTAAACTGAGAGGAGCACAAGCCCCCCAGGAGGGGACCTGGCTGACCTCCACAGAAGTGCAGGGAACTATGCAAAAAGCAAGCACAAAAATAAAAGCAGAAAATATCTTATCTGATAGCAGAAGATGCAGGCAAGACTCAGCAAACTTCCAAATGAACCAGGAACCACATTTGAGACAAGAACAATTGATCACCGGCAACCATCATGGGAGGGAACCTTGTTGTGAATGTGCTAGAAATGAATTCTGAGCAGAAGCTCCCTCTGGTGGTTACAAACAGTACTGAACTATCCAATGAAGATTGTGAAGATTGGCGATCAGGTGTTACTGACTGGTCTTATATAAGGGAGGTTCCCTCCCATCAGGGTTGCCGGTGATCAGTTGTTCTGGTCTCATCTTTGATTCCTGTTCACTTTGTAGCCTGCTGTTTCGTGCCTGCATCTTCTGCTAACAGATAAGACATTTTCTTCTTTTTGTTTTTTGTGCTTGCTTTTTGTATTTTGTCCTGCACTTCTGTGGGGGGTCTGCCGCGTCCCCTCCGGGGGCTTGTGCTCCTCTCAGTTTAGTTCAGCCACTGTTGTTTGTTCTTTTGCCTTTTCCAGTTTTTTCAGTGGCTGCTGTTTAGTTTTTGTTACACCAGAGAACTAATTTAGGTGGTAGAGGTCTTGTGATCTCAGGTGTTTTTGTAATTAGTAGAGTTGGTACTTTTCAGGGTTTTTTGGGGTTGCAGTAAGTGTCCTTCCTATCCTTTTCTATTTAGGAAGTTTGGGCCCCAACTTTTGCTCATACTATTTTCTATCTGTGTCTGTATTTCCTCTTGTCTAACCGCCATTACATGTTTGGGGGCTTTCTATGTTCTTTGGGGATCTGCTCCAGGGCAGATAGTTTTCCTCTTTCTGTCTTTAGGTGTAGTTAGCTTCTCAGGCTGTGACGAGGCGTCTAGGACCAACGTAGGTACGCTCCACGGCTGCCTTTAGTTGTGGTGGTTAGTCAGGGTACTGCAATCCCATAGATTCCAACCTCTCTGGTGTATTTCCTTTTTTGCTTGCTCTCCTCAGCTACCAAATCATAACAGTATCACCGGCCCAAAAACTGATATTTGTATGGTACTCACAGAAGGGAAAAATAGTGTTAAAGAAAGAAGATTGTCAGAGTTGTCAGAGATTTTTTTTTTTTTCCCCTCTGTATCTCTGAGTGCTGAGGAGGATTTTTTTTTTCTCTCAATGGAGCTTGCACAGTTGTCTGGCCGTGTGGATCAGCTTGCCACTGAAGTTCGGAGTATTGCTATCTATCTTGCTGGGTTGACTGTTGTGGAACCTAGGATTCCCATGCCAGATTTGTTTTTAGGGGATCGAGCTAAATTTCTGAATTTCAAAAATAACTGTAAGTTGTTTTTTGCCTTGAAATCTAAGTCCTCAGGGAACGCAGCGCAGCAGGTTCAAATTGTAATCTCTCTGCTGTGCGGCGATCCTCAGGATTGGGCTTTTTCCCTGACACCTGGGGATCCTGTTTTGAGTAATGTTGATGCATTTTTTCAGGCTCTGGGGTTATTGTACGATGAGCCTAATGTCACTGATCAAGCTGAAAAAGCCTTGTTGGCATTAAATCAGGGGCTTGAGGACGCTGAGTTATACTGTCAGAGATTCCGAAGGTGGGCAGTCCTGACCAAATGGAATGACGATGCTTTGGCAGCCCTTTTTCGGAAGGGTCTGTCAGAGAATGTAAAGGATGTTATGGTGGGATTCCCTGTCCCCTCTGGTCTCAATGATTCTATGTCTTTAGCGATTCAAATTGACATACGTTTGCGTGAGCGTAGAGGTATGCGTGGAATAGTGTTGCCTTGTGAATCAGCTTCTGAACCCATGCATTGTGATAGAGTGGATTCTGGGGCACAGCGTCATGAGTTTCGAATGGGTTATGTTTCTACTGTGGTGATGCCTCTCATGCTATTTCAGTCTGCCCTAAGCGGGGAAGACGTTTTGCACGCTTAGTTGTCTTGGGTAGTGTTCAGACTAAATTTTTGTTGACTGTTACCCTGATTTGCTCCCTGTCCACATTTTCTGCTCAGGCTTTCGTTGATTCGGGAGCAGCTATTAACCTGATGGAATTTGATTTTGCTAAACGTTGTGGGTTTCCCTTGATACCCCTACGGAAGTCTATTCCCCTACTGGGGATCAATTCTACCCCTTTGGCTGAGAATAAACCTCAGTTCTCTACTCAGGTGATAATGAGGGTTGAACCTGATCATCAGGAGAGTTGCAAATTTTTGGTGCTGTATAATCTGCATGACATTATCGTACTGGGTTTCCCTTGGTTACAGACTCATAATCCTGTTTTGGATTGGAAATCTGTGTCTGTAACCAGTTGGGGCTGCCAATGTGTTAATACCAACACTCCTGTTTTTTCTGCCTCCCCCCAGGCTCAGGATGTTCCTGACTTTTTGACTGATTTTTCTGATGTGTTTAGCGAAAGTAAATCTGCATCCTTGCCTCCCCATAGGAGCTATGACTGCGCTATTGAATTAGTACCTGGTAGTAAATTCCCTAAAGGTCGCCTTTTTAACTTGTCTGTACCTGAACATGACGCTATGCGGTCTTATATCAAGGATTCATTGGAGAAGGGTCATATCAGACCATCCTCTTCACCCTTGGGTGCCGGTTTTATCTTTGTGGCCAAAAAGGATGGTTCATTAAGGCCGCGTATTGATTATCGTCTCTTGAACAATATCACTGTGAAATATCAATATCCGTTACCCTTGATTTCTGACCTGTTTTCCAGGGTGAAAAGTGCTACTTGGTTTACCAAGCTTGACCTCAGGGGGCATATAACCTTATTCGTTTTAAGCACGGGGATGAATGGAAGACGGCATTTAATACCCCAGAGGGGTGTTGTGAATGGGTTTGAGATGAGTTCTGAGCAGAGGCTCCCTCTGGTGGTTACAAGCGGTACTAGTGAGGATTGGGAATCAGGTGTTACTGATTGGTCTTATTTAAGGGAATCATTTTCCCATCAGGGTTGCCGGTGATCAATTGTTCTGGTCTGAATCCTTCTTTCCAGTTTCCCTTGTAGCCTGCTTTGTCGTGTCTGCATCTCCTGCTTTCAGATAAGACAATTTCTTATTTTGTGTTTTTGCTATATTTTTGCATTTTGTCCTGCACTTCTGTGGGGGCCTTCTGGGTCCCCTCCGGGGGCTTTTGCCCTCTCAGTTTAGTCCAGCCACTGTGTTTTGTACTTTTGCTTTTTCCAGTTTTTTCAGTGGCTGCTGTTTTTGTTACACCAGAGAACTAATTTAGGTGGTAGAGGTCGTGTGATCTCAGGTGATTTTGAAATTAGTAGAGTTGGTGTTTTCAGGGTTTTCTGGGATTGCAGTAAGTACCCTTCCTGTCCTTTTCTATTTAGATAGTTTGGGCCCCAGCGTTTGCTCATACTATTTTCTTTCTGTGTCAGTATTTCCTCTTGTCTAACCGCCATTACATGTTTGGGGGCTTTCTATTATCTTTGGGGTTCTGCTCCGGGGCAGATAGCTTTCCTATTTCTATCTTTAGGTGTAGTTAGTTTCTCAGGCTGTGACGAGGCGTCTAGGACCATCGTAGGAACGCTCCACGGCTGCCTCTAGTTGTGGTGGTTAGTCAGGGTACTGCAATCCCATAGATTCCAACTGCTCTGGTGTATTTCCTTTTTTACCTGCACTCCTCAGCTACCGTAACATAACAGTATCACCGGCCCTAAAAATTGTATGGTACTCACAGAAGGGAAAAAATATTTTGAAGGAAGAAAAGTTGTCAGAGATATTTTTCTGTTTGTTGCATTTTTTTTTCCTCTGTATCTCTGGGTGCTGGGGAGGATCTTTTCTCCCAATGGAGTTTGCACAGTTGTCTGGCCGTGTGGATCAGCTTGCCACTGAGGTTCAGAGTATTGCTGCATATCTTGCTAGGTTGCCTGTTGTGGAACCTAGGATCCCCATGCCAGATTTGTTTTTGGGGGATCGAGCTAAGTTTCAGAATTTCAAAAATAATTGTAAATTGTTTCTTGCCTTAAAATCTAAGTCCTCAGGAAACGCAGCGCAGCAGGTTCAAATTGTCATCTCTCTCCTGCGCGGCGATCCTCAGGATTGGGCTTTTTCCCTGACACCTGGGGATCCTGTTTTGAGTGATGTTGATGCATTTTTTCAGGCTTTGGGGTTATTGTACGATGAGCCTAATGTCACTGATCAAGCTGAAAAAGCCTTGTTGGCATTAAATCAGGGGCTTGATGACGCTGAGTTATACTGTCAGAGATTCCGTAGGTGGGCAGTCCTGACCAAATGGAATGACGACGCTTTGGCGGCCCTTTTCCGGAAGGGTCTGTCGGATAATGTAAAGGATGTTATGGTGGGATTCCCTGTCCCCTCTGGTCTCAATGATTCTATGTCATTAGCGATTCAGATTGACGGACGTTTGCGTGAGCGGAGAAGTATGCGTGGAGTGGTGTTGCCTTGTGAGCCAGCTGCTGAGCCCATGCAGTGTGATGGAGTGGTGTCTGGGGCACAGCGTCATGAGTTTCGAAAGCGCAATGGGTTATGTTTCTACTGTGGTGATGCCTCTCATGCTATTTCAGTCTGCCCTAAGCGGGGAAGACGTTTTGCACGCTCAGTTGTCTTGGGTAGTGTTCAGACTAAGTTTTTATTAACTGTCACTCTGATATGCTCTCTGTCCTCATTTTCTGCTCAGGCTTTCGTTGATTCTGGAGCAGCTATTAACCTGATGGATTATGATTTTGCTAAACGTTGTGGATTTCCCTTGATACCCCTACAGAAGTCTATTCCCCTACTGGGGATCGATTCTACCCCTTTGGCTGAGAATAAACCACAGTTTTCTACTCAGGTGATAATGAGGGTTGAACCTGATCACCAGGAGTGCTGCAAATTTTTGGTTCTATATAATCTGCATGACATTATCGTGCTGGGTTTCCCTTGGTTACAGTCTCATAATCCTGTTTTGGATTGGAAATCTGTGTCTGTAACCAGTTGGGGCTGCCAATGTGTTAATACCAACACTCCTGTTTTTTCTGCCTCCCCCCAGGCTGAGGATGTTCCTGACTTTTTGTTTGATTTTTCTGATGTGTTTAGCGAAAGTAAATCTGCATCCTTACCTCCCCATAGGAGCTATGACTGCGCTATTGAATTAGTGCCAGGTAGTAAATTCCCTAAGGGTCGCCTTTTTAACTTGTCTGTACCTGAACATGACGCTATGCGGTCTTATATCAAGGAATCATTGGAGAAGGGTCATATCAGACCATCCTCTTCACCCTTAGGTGCCGGTTTTTTCTTTGTGGCCAAAAAAGATGGTTCATTAAGGCCGTGTATTGATTATCATCTCTTGAACAATATTACTGTGAAATATCAATACCCGTTACCCTTGATTTCTGACCTGTTTTCCAGGGTGAAAAACGCTACTTGGTTTACCAAGCTTGACCTCAGGGGGGCGTATAACCTTATTCGCATTAAGCACGGGGATGAATGGAAGACGGCATTTAACACCCCTGAAGGGCATTTTGAGTACCTTGTGATGCCCTTTGGGCTCACTAATGCTCCTTCCGTCTTCCAGTCCTTCATGAATGACATTTTCAGGGATTTTGTGGACAAGTTTCTGATTGTTTATTTGGATGATATCTTGATTTTTTCCAATGACTGGGACTCTCATGTGAAACATGTTCGAACTGTATTCCAGATTTTGAGAGAGAATGCTCTGTATGTGAAGGGATCAAAGTGTCTTTTTGGCGTACAGAAGATCTCATTTCTGGGATTCATTTTGTCCCCATCTGTTATTGAAATGGACCCGGTCAAGGTTCAGGCCATCTGTGATTGGGTCCAACCTACTTCATTAAAGGCTCTTCAGAGATTTTTGGGTTTTGCCAATTTTTATCGTAAATTTATTGGTAATTTCTCGGTTATTGTTAAACCATTAACTGATTTGACCAGAAAGGGTTCTGATGTGGTGAATTGGCCTCCTGAGGCAGTCTCTGCATTTCAGGAACTTAAGCAGAGATTCACTTCTGCTCCTGTTCTACGGCAGCCTGATGTTTCTCTGCCATTTCAGGTGGAGGTTGATGCCTCTGAAATTGGGGCAGGTGCCGTTTTGTCCCAAAAAGATCCAGAGACCTCTAAAAGTAACCCTTGTGCCTTTTTCTCTCGAAAATTTTCTCCTACTGAACGTAATTATGACGTGGGTAATCGGGAGTTATTGGCCATGAAGTGGGCTTTTGAAGAGTGGAGACATTGGCTGGAGGGAGCCAAACATCAGGTGGTGGTCCTTACGGACCATAAGAATCTGGTCTATCTGGAATCTGCCAAGCGACTCAATCCTAGACAGGCCAGGTGGGCCTTGTTTTTCACACGTTTTAATTTTGTGGTTTCCTTTCTTCCTGGCACTAAGAATGTTAAGGCGGATGCCCTCTCGAGGAGTTTCCTTGCGGACTCTCCTGAGCTATCTGATCCCTCTGTTATTTTGAAGGAGGGTGTAGTTCTTTCCGCCATCTCGCCCAATTTGAGACTTGCTCTGGAGGGTGTCAGGAGGATAGGCCCGAGCGCTGCCCTGTTGGAAAATTGTTTGTCCCGGACCAATGGAAAAAGAGTGTGATGTCTGAGATTCATTGTTCCGCATTGGCTGGGCATCCCGGAATTTTTGGTACCAGAGACTTGGTTAGTCGGTCCTTTTGGTGGCCTACCTTGTCTCGCGATGTCAGGGAATTTGTGCAGTCCTGCGGGACTTGCTCTCGCTCCAAGCCTTGCTCTCGCTCTAGTGGTTTGTTGATGCCATTGCCTGTGCCCAAGAGACCATGGACCCATATCTCTATGGATTTCATTTCCGATCTTCCTGTTTCTCAGAGAATGACCACCATCTGGGTAATTTGTGATAGGTTTTCCAAAATGATACATCTTGTGCCATTACCTAAGTTGCCTTCCTCCTCTGAATTGGTGCCGTTGTTCCTTCAGCACGTGGTTCGTTTACACGGCATTCCTGAGAACATTGTGTCTGACAGAGGAGTCCAGTTTGTTTCCAGATTTTGGAGGACTTTTTGTTCTAAACTGGGTGTTCAATTGTCTTTCTCCTCGGCATTTCATCCTCAGACCAATGGTCAAACTGAGAGAACAAACCAGACATTGGAGACTTATCTAAGATGCTTTGTGTCTGCTGATCAGGATGACTGGGTCTCTTTTTTGCCTTTGGCTGAGTTTGCTCTTAATAATAGGGCTAGCTCTGCCACTTTGATGTCTCCGTTTTTCTGTAATTCTGGGTTTCACCCTCGATTTTCTTCAGGACAGACGGAGGCTTCTGTCTGTCCAGGTGTTGACTCTGTTGTTGAGCGTATGCAGCAGATTTGGGACCAGGTAGTGGAGAGGTTGTCCCTCTCTCAGGAGAAGGCCCAGCGGTTTGCTAACCGGCATAGGACTGATGGTCCTCGGTTTAAAGTGGGGGACTTGGTCTGGTTGTCCTCAAAGAATATTCCTATGAGAGTAGCATCTCCTAAATTTAAGCCTAGGTTCATTGGACCTTATAAGATCATGGAGATTATTAATCCTGTTTCTTTTCGTTTGCTTCTTCCAGGGACATTTAAGATCCATAACGTGTTCCACAAGTCCTTGTTGAAGAGGTTTGTTGAGCCAGTGGTTCCTGCTGCTGTGCCTCCTGACCCTGTTTTGGTTGAGGGCAATCTGGAGTATGTGGTTGAGAAAATATTGGATTCTCGTTTTTCTAGACGGAAACTCCAGTATTTGGTTAAATGGAGAGGTTATGGTCAGGAAGACAATTCTTGGGTGTTTGCTTCGGACATCCATGCTAGGAGACTTATCCGTGCGTATCATAGAACTCATCCTGACCGACCTGGTTGCTCAAATGAGGGTTCGGTGACCCCTCCTCAAGGGGGGGGTACTGTTGTGAATGGCTTTGAGATGAGTTCTGAGCAGAGGCTCCCTCTGGTGGTTACAAGCGGTACTAGTGAGGATTGGGAATCAGGTGTTACTGATTGGTCTTATTTAAGGGAATCATTTTCCCATCAGGGTTGCCGGTGATCAATTGTTCTGGTCTGAATCCTTCTTTCCAGTTTCCCTTGTAGCCTGCTTTGTCGTGTCTGCATCTCCTGCTTTCAGATAAGACAATTTCTTATTTTGTGTTTTTGCTATATTTTTGCATTTTGTCCTGCACTTCTGTGGGGGCCTTCTGGGTCCCCTCCGGGGGCTTTTGCCCTCTCAGTTTAGTCCAGCCACTGTGTTTTGTACTTTTGCTTTTTCCAGTTTTTTCAGTGGCTGCTGTTTTTGTTACACCAGAGAACTAATTTAGGTGGTAGAGGTCGTGTGATCTCAGGTGATTTTGAAATTAGTAGAGTTGGTGTTTTCAGGGTTTTCTGGGATTGCAGTAAGTACCCTTCCTGTCCTTTTCTATTTAGATAGTTTGGGCCCCAGCGTTTGCTCATACTATTTTCTTTCTGTGTCAGTATTTCCTCTTGTCTAACCGCCATTACATGTTTGGGGGCTTTCTATTATCTTTGGGGTTCTGCTCCGGGGCAGATAGCTTTCCTATTTCTATCTTTAGGTGTAGTTAGTTTCTCAGGCTGTGACGAGGCGTCTAGGACCATCGTAGGAACGCTCCACGGCTGCCTCTAGTTGTGGTGGTTAGTCAGGGTACTGCAATCCCATAGATTCCAACTGCTCTGGTGTATTTCCTTTTTTACCTGCACTCCTCAGCTACCGTAACATAACAGAGGGGCATTTTGAGTACCTAGTGATGCCCTTTGGGCTCACTAATGCTCCTTCTGTCTTCCAGTCCTTCATGAATGACATTTTCAGGGATTTTGTGGATAAATTTCTGATTGTTTATTTGGATGATATCTTGATTTTTTCCAATGACTGGGACTCTCATGTGAAACATGTTCGGACTGTGTTCCAGATTTTGAGAGAGAATGCTCTGTATGTGAAGGGATCAAAGTGTCTTTTTGGCGTACAGAGGATCTCATTTCTGGGATTCATTTTGTCCCCATCTGTTATTGAAATGGACCCGGTCAAGGTTCAGGCTATCTGTGATTGGGTCAAACCTACTTCATTAAAGGCTCTTCAAAGATTCTTGGGTTTTGCCAATTTTTATCGTAAATTTATTGGTAATTTCTCTGTTATCATTAAACCATTGACTGATTTAACCAAAAAGGGTTCTGATGTGGTGAATTGGCCTCCTGAGGCAGTCTCTGCATTTCAGGAACTTAAGCAGAGATTCACTTCTGCTCCTGTTCTACGGCAGCCTGATGTTTCTCTGCCATTTCAGGTGCAGGTTGATGCCTCTGAAATTGGGCAGGTGCCGTTTTGTCCCAAGGAGATCCAGAGACCTCTAAAAGTAAGCCTTGTGCCTTTTTCTCTCGAAAATTTTCTCCAACTGAACGTAATTATGACGTGGGTAATCGGGAGTTATAGGCCATGAAGTGGGCTTTTGAAGAGTGGAGACATTGGCTGGA